>VZQC01006898.1:874073-899004 GCA_009823505.1 Rhizomys pruinosus
TCAAGACTAGTAACTCATGAAACTGATAAAGAAAAAATAGAGAAAGTTATGGAAACAAATTGCTGCTTCTTTGAAAAGATCAATAAAATTAACCTCTAGCCAAACTCCCAAGAAAAAAAATACCGAAATTGCAAAGCTTGAAAGAGAAGACTATGTAGGAATCAAAAAGCAATTACAGGAGTACTACAAACAACTCTTCACGCAAAAAAAGTTGACAACTGAGATGAAATGAGAAAATTCTTCGAAAACATGTATGTACAAAAAAAATTACCCAAGAAGAAATAGATAATCCAAAGAGTTCTAAAACTATCAAATAAGTCAAATAAGTTGAATTAGTAATTAAATATCTTTTAGAAAATCAACCTTCAAGTCCAGATAATTTCACTGGTGGATTCTACCAATTATTTTTTTTTTAGACAGGGTCTCCCTATAGCCCCAGCTGGCCTGGAGCTTACTCTGTAGACCAGGCTGGCTTTGAACTCACAGAGATCCGCCTGCCTCTGCCTCCCGAGTGCTAGGATTAAAGGTGTGAGCTACCACACCCAGTTTAAAAACAGTTCTTAGCTGCCACATGGGTGCTGGGAATCAAACCCGGGTCCTCTGCAACAGCAGTCAGCACTCTTAACCACTGAGCCATCTCTCCAGTCCCCCCAAATATTTTTTTTAATTTTATTTATTTTTGTATATGTATGAATGTACTGTCTGCATGTAGGTTTGTGCACCCGTGTCGTGCAATGCTGCAGAGGTCAGAAGAGGGTGTCGGATTCCCCTGGAACTGAAGTTAAAGATGGTTCTTAGCCACCATGTGGGTGCTGGGGATCGAACCCGAGTCCTCTGCAAGAGCAGTCAGCGCTCTTAACCGCTAGGCCATCTCTCCAGCCCCAAATAAAATATTTTTTTAAAAAATTAAAGAAAATAGAAGAGCTGTGAACTTCATTTTATGAAATCAGGGGTCATTATCCTCACACCAAAGCAGACAAGAGTTCCAACCCAGGCTGGGTAAATGGCTCAGGAATTAAGTGCATGTACTGCTTTTGTAGAGGCCCTGAATTTGGTTCCCAGCAGTCATGTCTGGTAGCTCACAACTGCCTGTAACTCCAATTCCAGGGGATCTCATACCCTCTTCTGGCCTCCATGGTCACTGCACTCACATGCATATATCTACACACAGATATACATAATTTAAAAATTTACAAATAAAGTCAGCCATGGTGACGCATGCCTTTAATCCCAGCACTCGAGAGGCAGAGGCAGGCAAATCTCAAGTTCAAGGCCATCCTGGTCTACATAGCAAGTTCCTGCCAGATGGACCTACAGGGAGACCTTATCTCAAAAAGACCCCCAAAAAACTTACAAATAATAATACTTAAACAAAAGAAAGTTAAAGGCAAAATTTCCTCATTAACATATATGCAAAAATCTTGAACAAAAGTATCAGTAAGCTGAATCCAACAATACATAAAAAGACTAACATAGCACAACCAAGTGATGCAAATCCCAGGAATGCAAAACTGGTACACATCTGAAATTCAGTCATGTAATCTACCATATGAAATTTCTAAATAATAAATATCAAATGACCATATGAATTCGTGCAGGAAACATTTGGAAAAAAATCAACATTCACATGAATAAAAACCTCATAAACTAGGAATAGAAGATGTCTTGTGTTGCCATAACAAGAAGCCAAGTAGTTGCAACAAAAAGAGGTCATAATTCTGAAGATCCAAGAGCCGTGATATAACATCAGCTCTGGAGAGAGTCTCATAGCACATAGCCCCCCTTGACCGAGTTTCATACAACAGAAAGAGACCCTGAGGCAAGAGAGGAAGCTAGAAAGAGGGCATAGGAAGCCAGAATCTCTGGCTAACAGTCTACTTTCATAATCTTCAGTCCAGTCCCTCCAGAGCTAGCCCACTTCCTCTAGACAGTCATTAATCCCTTCCAAGGCTGGAGCTCCCTGGATATAATTCTCTCCTTCCCTTATTAAGTCTTCACTGTCTCTCTGTACCATTAAATTCAGACCAAACTTGCAGTACATGAACCTTTTGAAGACAAACTATATCAAAAACAATAACAGAAGACAACTTCCTCAACCTGATTAAAGACATTTATAGAAAACAGAAAAGGCTGGGCATGGTGTTGCTTGGCTTTAATTCCAACACTCGGGAGGCAGAGGCAGGTGGATCTCTGTGAGTTCAAGGCCAGCCTAGTCAACGTAGTGAGTTCCAGTACAGCTGGAACTACAGGGAGACCCTGTCTCAAAAAGACCAAAAAAAAAAAAAACAGATAAAACAATATTTAATGATGTAAGCTAGCTTCAGCTAAAACTGAAAACAAGGCAAGAAAATCCATGCTTGATAGTCAGTAAATGCCAGGAAGTCTCATTCAGTCGTCTCCCTGCCATAAAAGAAATAAAAGGCATATGGAAGAGAAGGGAAGGAATGAAGTTATCTCTAGTCACAGATCACATGACCTCCAACAGGAAAAAACAACCCATTAATACAACAGCTTAACAAGGTCACTTCATGGAAGTCATTTTTCTTTTTATTTTTATTATTATTTTTTTTTTGTCTTTTCGAGACAGGGTCTCCCTGTAGCCCCAGCTGTCCTGGAACTCACTCTGTAGACCAGGCTGGCCTTGAACTCACAAAGATCCGCCTGCCTCTGCCTCCTAAGTGCTATATATCACAAAGGAAATTAAAGATAAAGCATCTTTTATGATGGTTTCCAAAGTGAATATATAAGTAGACATCTAGCAAGATATGTATAGGGTTTATATTACAAATGAAATGCTAGTGGAAGACGTTAAACAAAGCCTTGATGAAGTCCTGTTCCCCAAAGTGGCTGTATTTAGGGGTGAGGGCCCCTAAGGGAAAAATAGTTGATAAGATCATAAGGATAGGGCCCTGACCTAATCAATAAGATAGGATGATAGTGTTCTTGTAAAAAGAAACACCAGAAAGTGTGTGTGTGCTCTCGCTCTCTCCTTCCCTCCCCTTCCTTCCTTCCACCAGGAAAAAAGGGATTATATAAAGACTCAATAAGAAAGCAGCCATCTGCTCTCATCAGACCTGAACTCTGACAGCTTGATCTTGAACATGGAATCTCCAGAACTGTGAAAAAATAAATCTGTTGCTTAAGCCATTCAGTGACTATAGTTTGTTACAGCTGCCAGAGCAAACTAATATAGCGTTTTATAGATTGGAAGGTGTAGGAAATAAAAACGTTAAGATATACACCTGGAAAAAAATATTTGCAAGTCACATGTCTGACCAAAGACTCTTATACAAAATATATAAAGAACTCTTTCAACAGAAAGAAAACAAATAAATCAACTTTTAAATAGGTCAAAGCAACTGAAGCAAACCAGCACAGAAGACTTTCCTAAGTTTCTTGTTAGACACTCTTACTATACCATCTACCTCCTAAAAATGCATGTATTTAAACTTTTCTTTTATGTTATAAATTAACTCCAGGAGGGGCAGCGAAAATGCCTGTTTTTATTAGCTTCTCTGTGCACCTACCATAGTGGCTGATAGTGTGCATTTAATGAATACCTGACTGGTACATGAATGAGGAAATTAATAAATAAGAAATAAGATATGTCTGCTCTGCATGAACAAATAAATAAAATGGGTGAAAGAATTAAATAGGTATTTCACTAAAGAAGATGTATGGATATGAAATGACGGAAGTTTAACATCGGCAGTCGTCATTGGTAGTATTTTTAGTTGTAGTCACATGAAAAACACAAATAGATGTCAGTAGACGAATATGAGTGACTACGACTAAAATATTGCCAGTTCAAAGTGCTGATGAAGGTGCAGATCAATGGAAGTTTTCGTGTACTGCTGTGAGAATTTAAAATGGTACAGATTTTCTGGAAAATACTTTTGGTAGTTTCTTACGCAGTTAAAGCTACTGTGACCAGATGATACAGCAACCCACATTTACTACAGTGAGGTAAAACATATGCTCACTAAAACACCTGCACACAAGTATTCATATTAATTCTATTCATAATCCCTAAAGCTGGAGATAGCCAATTATCTTTCAATGAGCGGAAAGACAAACAAACTGTAGTACATGTGTGCAAAGGAATGCTACTCAGAAGCAAGAAGGTACAAACTAGGGGCTGCAGAGATAGCTCAGTGGTCAAGAGCATTGGCTGTTCTTGCAGAGGACCCAAGTTTGGTTCCCAGCACCCACATGGTAGCTCACAGCTTCCTGTAACTGCAGTTCCAGGGCCTCCAATTCCCTCTTCTGGCTTCTATGGGCATTGCACACACAGTTAAATATTTATTTAAAAAAAAAGGAACAAGTCATTGATCCAAACAACATTGATAATGAACAAATCTCCAAGGTATTATGCTAATAGACATAGTGTAAAAGCCAGTATAAAGGTTGTATTCTGTCATTTTCCACTCATATAGCCTTCTCCTGGACAAGTTCACTCATTAATTTTTTAAAAATCAGAAGAACATTAAATTAGTAGTATCATTGTGAACAAATTTCTTAGGCTCTCATAACATATTACAGTGAAATTGCTGGACAAATTAGAATAAAGTATAGTGTCACAAAATGTATGAAATTGTCACAATGAAGCCTATTACTTTAGACACCAACCTAAAAAATTAATAACAAAAAGGAAGATGCTGTGGATGTTCAGGGTCAAATGCAGAATTCAATATATGTAAACGTGACCTTGACAGTTGTATTCACAGGCCTAGGGTTAGAAAGCAGATCACAATCTTTGCTTGTTATTTGTTCACCTTGGACAAATTTTAGTAGAAATCTAGTTTATCATAAAGTTGGCTTTCTCAAGACATTTACACAGCTGCTCCCTAAAGATATGACTGAGCACATCAAATTATATCTTATGATCAATACTCTTCATAATGAAGAGCCTGAGTCAGGTTAGCTCAAAGAGTCAGTCTTCTTCAATCAACTAAATTTTATTTGCTATGTCTTATTCTCTAAGAACTGCCTGTTTATTTATAGACATCTATAATACAAATGGGCAGGAACTCCCTGTCCAGATATTAGCTAGAACTTACAGTCTCCATTAATGAATTCACCATGCCAGAATTTAATTGAACTTGAGAGCTGGAATTTGCCAACTTTTTCTACATATAAAGCTTTCAAATTTTATACAGAATATAATATTGGGCACTTAATCCTTTGTTTTCTTTTAGTGAGAGAATCAATAACAGGTATGGAAGAAAACCATTTAAACAAGAAAAGATAAAATTAATGTTGAAAAGGCTCTGGATACTGTAATTCTGGAAACATTAATTCACTTATTCAACATGTATGTGAGTACTGACTGTGTAACAGGCCAGATTTCTGCTCATAGAGCTAACAATCCAGCATGAGAGGGAAGCAACAGGACATCATCAAGAAACTAGTGAATAAATAATGCATTTACATACCATAATAGGCATTTGGAAGGAAGAGCCAAAGTGAAGCAAAAGACCAGAAGGGAAAGAGGCTGCCTTAGAGGGAGTGATCCACACTGTCCTCATCAAGGTAATACTTGAGCTAACACTTAAAGGGTGAGTGTAAGAGAGCTGCGTGGAGTGAAGGAATGGGATTCGGAAATGGCAGGTAAAATGCCTGCAGGCGGGAGAAAGCTCGGTGTGTTTTAGAACAGAACGATCAGCGTGTTTAGAGCTGTGAATGAGAGGAAACATGGTATATAATGGAATCCAAGAAGCACATGAGGAGATCATGTATAATTTCATAGGCCAAGGTTGAGCTCAGATCTTATACTAAGCCAAATGAGAATTTATTAAATCATTTAAACTAGAGAAGTGAGTTACCTTTTTATCTTATGTTCAGTGATGTGTATGTGTATGTCTACATGTGTATGCATATGTGTGCATGTACATGTGGAGGCCAGAAGACAACTTTGGGTCTTGTTCCTCAGAAACACCAGACATCTTGCTTTTGAGACAGGGTCTCTCATTGACCTAGAACTTGCCTATTAGAGTTGGCTGACCAGCCAGTAAGCCCCAGGGATCTACCTGTCTCTGTCTCCCTAGCATTGGTATTAAAAGCACACAGCACCATGTCTAGGTTTTTCTTTTTAAATATGGGTTCTCAGTGTCACCCTAGGGTCTTCATGTTTGTAAGGCAAGTACTTTGCTGTCTGAGCTATCTCTCCTGCCCCCAATAGTTATTCTTTTTTTAATTTATTTTCATATGTGTATGATGTACTGTCTGCATGCAGGTTGTGCACCCATGTCAAGCAATGCCGCGGAGGTCAGAAGAGGGTGTCGGATTTCCCTGGAACTGGAATTAAAGACTGTTCTCAGCCACCATGTGGGTGCTGGGGATAGAACCCAGGTCCTCTGCAAGAGCAGTCAGCGCTCCCAACCACTAGGCCATCTCCAGCACCCCAATAGTTATTCTTATATGAGAGAGAGAGAGAGAGAGAGAGAGAGAGAGAGAGAGAGAGAGAGAGAGAGAGAGAGATGGGGAGGCAATGCTTTGGAAATAGACAAGAAAGCATTCTAACATAGGATGTAGGAATAGACTAGGAAGCTCTCTTGCACCAAACCTTGATCTATAAACCACACCAAACTGCACAGGAGTGATCAAGAAATCTCGCTATGATTTGAAATTTTGTATGAAATGCACAAAGCTTCAATAAAAATTGCCTTAAAAAGAGAAATATCTCTAATCTCTTGAGCCTGCCCCCAGAACCACAGCATGATAGCGTGCACACAATGATAAATCACTTAGCAGAACAAGCATCTCCAGAAGCACAAGCATGAAACTCAGGATGAAACAACGTGCCATGCCAGGGCAGTCCTGAGAGCAGCTGGTATCATCACCCAGCCTCTGCGCTGGGCCACCACTGAGCACATCCTTTCAGGCACCACGCTACTCAGGTTCACGGACACTCACATGTGCTTAGGGACCTCAGCCTGTTAAGCTCCATCCCTGGGACCAAGAACAGCTTTCAGATCCCATGCATTCTTCTTGAGAGTTTGTTCAGCTCTCCTTAGAGATGGATTATGGTCCTTCCTTCACAAATATTATTTGAGAATGATGTCCCCCAGAATTCCCTTCACTGGTAATCAGTCCATGTGTATCCCTCTCCATGAATCTTTGTCAATTTCTCTCTCACACAAACTGAAGTCCTATAAGGAAACATAGAGGAATCAGTTTCCGTTAGATAAACTTATCACACTCTTAAATGTGTGCCCTTAAACACGGTTTTCCCAATTTATCATGTCTTTGTAGTGTATGTCCAACTTTTCTTGAACTTTTGGTGAAGATTAAGGAGGATGTGATGGAGGGCAGAAATAAAGACAAAAGACTAAATTTGAAAGCAGTGGCTGGAGAGTTCAACCATTCAGAATCCCAGCTGATCTGACAGAGGACCTGGGTTTGGTTCCCAGCACCTACTTGAAGGCAAACCACTGTCTGTAACTCCAGTTCCTGGGGATCTGATGCCCTCTTCTGGCCTCCCCAGGCATTGCATGACATGGGTGCACTTACATGCATGCAGGCAGCACGTTCATACACATAAAATAAATAGTTGGGCATGGTGGTGCACACCTCGTTTATTATTTAGAGAATACTTTATTAGCTTCTGTAATCAAACCCACGTAGATAAGACCTTACATATTTAATACAGTGTGTTACCCCTGTACAAATGGAAAAACATTAAGTTTAACATTTCTAGACCAATATGGCTGTTAATTTCTGTAAAATGCCAACTTAACTGGGATACTTTTTTCCAAAGTTGACAGCACAGATAAAGTTTTCAAAACTCAAACTATATATGTATATGTATATATATATACATATGTATTTATATAAAAAGACCAATAACAGCAGTATGTTATGCATCAATAGCAGCAACAGCTTCTCCAGGTTCTGCAGTCATATGAACAAGATCGTAGAGACGTCAGCACATCCATTAAAAAATAATAAAGTAAAAAACAAAGTCCCAGAAAACAGCACAATTCTGTTACTGTTGTGGTAACTGGCATCATTTTCTTTTTCTTTTTTTTTGGCACCATTTTCTGTTTTATTAGCTTCTCAATCATCATCTGGAAAGAAAACATTCTGAATAACATCATTAGAAACAGCTCTGATAAAGCACAGTCACTACTACACATCATAAAGTAGGTACAATATATTTTACATTCACAGAGGTATGATGCAGTACTGTCCTACATCTATAATACTAGAGAATACAATTTAAAAGGCATTATTTGAGATTTGATTCTACTCTTCTAGCAGAGGGCCCAAAGGATGATGGTATGATAGAGCTCTGTAAAGAAATGAACTCTTAGGTAGGATTTCCTTTCATTAGATGGCACAGTTCTAAGTATTCACTCTCTTTATGAATATCAGCTTAAAAAACCTTATTAAAAAACAAACAAGTGTTCGCTTCGGCAGCACATATACTAAAATTGGAATGATACAGAGAAGATTAGCATGGCCCCTGTGCAAGGATGACAATGCAAATTCATGAAGCATTCCATATTTTTGCAAGCTGAATGACATTATTGTTATATTTCTGCTTATATGAAAGCAACTATGTTGTTATAATGTGAATCTCTCAACAGGCTCTAGAATCCATCCACCAATTATTTTCAGACTCTGTAATTACTGTATATGGGTGGAGAGTATGTATCCATATTTTATTTTTTTTTTTTGTCTTTTTGAGACAAGGTCTCCCTGTAGCCCCAGCTGTTCTGGAACTCACTCTGTAGGCCAGGCTGGCCTCTGCCTCCCAAGTGCTAGGATTAAAGGCGTGCGCCACCACGTCCAACTTATATCCATATTTTAGAGTAATATAAAATTAATGGAGGAAAATATGAATTCCTAAATATTAAAAAAAGACTGAGAGAAAGATGCAAGACAGTTATGACAGAATGCATGATATGGGATGGGGTGGGGTGGGGCAGGGGGAAGGGAAAGGGGAATATACCTGAACTTAATTGAAAAGTGATTATGAAATACACAAAACACCAATTAAAAAAAGGAAAAAATCTACTACAAAAAAGTAATTTTACCAATTTCCAGTAGTTTGTATGAAATTCTCAAATCAATACAATATGAAAAATGTCACCAAATTATGCTAAATATTTTTAAAGCACAATGAATAAAGATGATATAATTTTGATATGAAAAAAATAAATAAATAAATAAATAAATAAATAAATAAATAAATAACAGCCAGGGGGCTGGAGAGATGGCCTAGCGGTTAAGAGCGCCAACCGCTCTTACAGAGGACCTGGGTTCGATCCCCAGCACCCACATGGTGGCCAAGAACCGTCTGAAACTCCAATTCCAGGAGATCTCCAGTTCCAGGGGAATCCGACACCCTCTTCTGACCTCCGCGGCATTGCACAACACGGGTGCACAAACTTGCATGCAGATAGTACATTCATACACATACAGAAATAAATAAAATTAATAAAATAAATAAAAAAATAACATCCAGAGGGTGGGATAGGGGTGGACGCCTTTAATCCCAGCACTCAGGAGGCAGAAGCAGGCAGATCTCTGTGAGTTCAAGGCCAGCCTGGTCTACATAGCAAACTCCAGGCTAGCTGGGACTGAAGGGAGACCCTGTCTCAAAAAGACCAAAAAACAAAAAAGAAAACCATCGGGGTGGGGAGAAGACACCAGGAGAAAAGTTACACTGAATCAAAACTCCATGACAACCAGATTCATACAAAGATGACTGAGTGGAGCCAAGACTAAACCTCACTAGCACTTTTCCAAATCTGTCCTGTTTGAACAGAGAGAGCTCCAAGGAAGGAGATGCAGAGATTCAATGCTTCCGCCCAACAATCAAAAACACAGCATCATTTCAGACAGAAGCTGTAGCCAAACATCACTCATTTGAATATGCTCAAGGATGCTGACATCAATATCTAATCATTTGAATATGCTCAAGGATGCTGACATCAACATCTAATCATTTGCTCACTCATCCAGGAAGAAAGGGAGATCAGTTACTACTGTATGTAGATTATGTTCAACCCAATCACGTTATGAAAATAGCAAACTGCCATAATAAAAAGTAAGGCTCCTCTGTCCAGCACCAGTTACCATCAGTTTACCTCCAAGCCTAGAAATGCCACAGCCACATCCAAAGAACATAAGGGAACAGAGAAACCACAGCTGATGCAGTAATGGAAGCACTCATCGTCCAGGCTGAGCTACTCCCCCATGCTGTCATTCTCCTCCTATTTCTGGTGTTTTGTCTCATCATAGAGATCTTTAGGTCTAAACCATATGCACTCATAGAGTAGGTGCACATACTTGTATGTGAACTGACTGAAGATGCATGTCAACACAGCAAATGCTACACAGTAGGTACAAGCTTGCAAAGCCTCATTTTAACTTGTGCAGCAGTAAAATACTCTTATGTCCCTTGTGCATCTCCAAGCTCTAGACAGGATGATGTCACAGATCATTTTACCCCTGTGGCTGCTGGAATTATCTGCCTGATACTAATATACTCTCAATGCATTTTGCAAAAGTTCATCTCCTGGATACAGATAAACCCTGAGACCAAACTTTAACTGGTCTCTCTCACATATGGCTTACTTAATCCACTGAAGTCAGACTTCATCCACTTTCCCTCTACAGTCCCAAAAGATGTCTGGGCCAGAGGTAACACACATCTAGAATGAAAACATTTGGAGTTGATTACTTCTGTTTACCAAGCTTTCCACCCTATTTATATTTTTCCTCATGATTTCTACTTCTCATACACATATGATCAGGATGTCTATCTTTTCAGATACCAAATTGGTTATTTTGTGCAAAATAAGTTTCTTCGCTTCTAAATAACAGTTTTCGTTTCAAATAAAAATCATTTTTATAGCTTCAATCTATTTTTAATTGATTAAAGAGAAACCAGAAATCCTATCCTATTACTAAGTATTACAAATGGCAAGCCTTAGCTAAGAAAGTATCTTTAAATAGTCTTTTTATTTTATTTTATTTTATTTTTGTATGTATATGAATGTACTGTCTGCATGTAGGTTTGTGCACCCGCGTCGTGCAATGCCGCGGAGGTCAGAAGATGGTGTCAGATTCCCCTGGAACTGGAGTTCTCCTGGAATTGGAGTTACAGATGGGTCTCAGCCGCCATGTGGGTGCTGGGGATCGAACCCGGGTCCTTTGCAAGAGCAGTCGGTGCTTTTAACCACTAGGCTATCTCTCCAGCCCCAAGAAAGTATCTTATCTTGGTTAAGTTTCACCAGTTACAGTTCAGGTTACTGTTAAAGTCACTTTTAGGGAGGGCAATGGGAAAGGAGAGGCGAGAGGAAAGGCAGGAGATGACAGACAGGGTACAAAGCTGTGCATTCAGTACATGATTTTGATGGGAAAGGAGAGGCGAGAGGAAAGGAGGGCGATGACAGACAGGGTACAAAGCTGTGCATTCAGTACATGATTTGCGTCACTTTCTTCAAACATGGCTATTTCTTGTATATTTACTAAATAAGCATATATGATAAAGCCAGTGTCTAAACCTACAGCTCAAAGCAAAAGCTTACAGACATTCATCTTCAAGTTTCTCAAATATATGTATCTAATTATAAAGTCTCTACATTTGCACATTTTCATAGACTAATATAATACACAAACTCATAGAAGTCTGTTATGCAGTTAATGTTAATATTAACTAAGTCTGACATTATCTTCACAAATACTCAAGGAAGCACACCTTTAATTCCAGCACTCGGGAGGCAGAGGCAGGCAGATTTCTGTGAGTTCAAGGCCAGCCTGATCTACACAGAGGAGTTCCAGACAGCTGGGGTTCTGCAAGTGACCTCTGTCTCAAAAAAGACAAAATAATTAATAAATTAATATAATTCATTAAAAACGACAAAAGCTGTATGATTATGGTGGTTTTGGGCTTGCCAAGCGGGAGTTCAAAACATTCCTTAAGGGAAAACATAGACATGTTTTTACCCAGAAAAAAAAGGAAAGATAAAGAAAAGAAAATCCTCCAATTCCGGTGATATGTGTTCATGGTATTGCTGGCATAATTATGTATCTGGTATTATGTGCATATATATCTATTTTATTATAATATATCTATTAGATCTATATATCTATATATTGCATGCAATACAATTGGAGAGAACAACACAAATAGAACTGGAAAAAAAAAACAACTGAAACAGTGACGTCCTCCCCAAAACAATAAGCCTCTGCTTTGAAAAACATTCTGGAAAGACTCAGAAAAAGATGCAAGACATGTATGGCAGAGTGCATGAACTCAGGTGGGGTGGGGGGCATGGAAAGGGAAATGACTCTAAATTGGGTTGAGAAATGATGTATGATGTATGAAAAAGTTTAATAACAATAAAAAATATTTTAAAAAAACAAAAAGTTTTTTTTTTAATTTGAGAGCATAGTCACCCACATAGACACCGCTTGCTCTAGAAAGGCAGGAACAGTAAATGAGACTAGGATATAATGATGGAGATTCAAAGCACAGCTCCTTCTTGATTTACAATAGTGTCACTTCCCAGTGAACCCACCAAAAGTTGGAATACCTTGTCAAAAGTGCATTTAATTGTCTAACCTACGCAGTGTCATAGCCTAGCTGAGCCTGTCCTAGACTCACTCAGAACACTTACTTACATTAGCCTACAGGAGGTAAAAATCATCTAATACAAAGCTGTGTTGAACATCTCATGGACCTTACTGCATACTACACTGAAAAAGAAGAGCAGTTGTTTACCATGTACATCGTCATTACTATGTACAGCTCAAAGCACACTGAGCTTAAAGAATACTTAATGCATTGAACCCAAATTAAAGACTGGATGGTGAGGAAGCTACAGGGACAGATATGGCACCATTACTCTCAGTGTATGGTTTGTTTGTAGGTGATTTCGTGAATGACTGATGGTTGCAGTGTGAGACTGTTGCTAGTTTGAGAACAGATAAAAATTTAAAATTTGAAGTATTGTCCCAATTGAACATATATAATTTAAACACAATCATCAAGTCAAAAATCATAATTTGAGCTATCATCAAATCAGGAGCCTTCTACACAGCAGTGAGCAAAGAGAGGAGTAGACAGCAAGGCAGTAGGTTGTGGTGCTGACCATGGTCCTGAGAAAGGACTGTCTGCTAGGGCCTCATTGCTTCCCCGCATCCTGAGATGCAGGTACCATTGTGTAACTCTCTTCTGGAGTTTAGACAAGAAAAGAGATGGAAATAGGAGAAAATGGAGCAAAACGAGAGTAACAGAGATAAAGAGATGCTCGAGATGCCCAATCTCTCTGGCTGCCAGAGACAAAACAGACTTTCTAGACATTTGTAAATCATAATTGACAAGAAAGAAATCGCTAAACACAAAATTACATTTGAGGAATCAGAGAGATTGTTCAGTGGGTAAGAGCACCGGCTGCTCTTGCAGAAGACCCGGGTTCTATTCCCAGCACCCACATGGTGACTAACAACATCTATACCTTCCATTCCAAGGGCTCTGGCACCCTCTTCTGGCCTCTGTGGGCATTGAACAACATGGGTGCACTTACATACATGCAGGCAATACACCCATACACACAAAATACAAATAATAAGTAAAATATATATTTTTTTAAATTACCTTTGAAAGATACTAAGAAATTCTGCACTGTAAGATTCAAGTCTGTGCAAGTGAAGACTTTGAAAACCAAGTGTGATGAGGTGGTGAGCAGAACTCAGCTGGGAAGAATTGAAACATCTTCGTGAGTTGAGTTACATGGCAGCAATGTCCCCTAATCTCTCAATAACATCTCCTTGGGAGACCAACCATCCCTATGTTTCAATGTCATTCAAAGCTGAAGACTCCAACTTTCTGTCTCCACCTGTGATCTCTTCTTTGAATTCCAGAACTTAGTAATCAACTATCTTCTTCCCTTCTCCACCTATACAAATCATCTTGTCAAAATGTCCACAGAAAGAGAACAATTGGCAGGACAAAAAAAATAGTTTCAATATGAAACTTAAGGGACTGAGCAGATGGCTCTGTGAAGTGCTGGCTACACAAGCATGAGGACCTGACTTTGATTCTCAGCACCCATATGAAAAGATCTAGGTATGGTGGCACACACCTATAATCCTAGTACTGGGGAGGCAAAGACAAAAGGATCTGGCTGGCCTAGCCTAATTCATAAACCGCAGGTCCTGGTGAGAGACTCTGCCTCTAAAAACAAGGCGTTGGTTTAAAATGAGGTCAGTGCAGCATGATAATAGTAGTAGCCTCTCCCATACAGACCATGACCTGTCTAGCCACAGATCTTCCCCCCAGTAATGCTGCCATTATGGTTATGGGTTCCATCTTGTGGAGCTGGCCTTAAATTCAACCAGAAAGTGGTTAGTTACCCCATGGCACTCACACCACTATTCCATCATCGGGCATATCTTGTCAGGGTCACAGGATTCAACTGGGTAGTATTGATAATTGTTTTTCTCTTCTGGTAGCATCCACAGCACCTTCCAGCACTATGAAATCTGGACAGTAGCGATGAACCTTCCAAGTCAGGACCAGATGGCTTTCTCTGTGTTCTATGATTCAAGTGTGTGGTATCTTCAGTGATAGGATCTTGTTGTCAAGTTCTTGAGGGCACCCAATAGCAGTGGTCATAGCCTGTAATATTTGGGAGCTCACGTGACCTCACTTGCCAATAACTTCAAAAGAAATAATCCATTACTGGAACTGGGCTTTTTACTTGCTATCCTGTGGCATCTAAAAGGAGCGTTGTCCTCCCCTTATAGAGTAACTCAGTATAAACTCTTTTGTGTACGTGTATGTATATTAGGCAACATTAATAGTTGTAAGTTTCCCTATGACTTTTTCAACAAAATCTTTAGTGTTAGTTATCCCTCCCTACATTCTCTCCTGTGCAAGTTATATCCAGAGATTAGTGCATCTCTCAAATCTTATCAGAGAAGCTTCTTTTTCCAGTAAGGGGAAGTTAACACAGAGACCTACAACCAGACCTTTCCAGACTTTTTATAACTGACAAAAGCCAAGGAAGGCGGAGGGAAAAAGCATCATTTGAAGCAAGGGCTGAACAGTGCATTTCACAATATGCCATGCACATGAGAATTTCCTGAGTCACAGATTCTGCTCAGCATTTTTTCCACTCAATTTTCCAGTTTGTTCTATTTTGCAAATATTTGTACTCGGATGATAATGTGACTTTTGTTGTACAGCCACACTGACTCCCTCATGAAGAGCTTTATTTTGAGTCAGAAGACATCTGCTAAATTGAGATTTACAAAGAACTTAATAAATACAAACATAAATAGATGAGCTCCAAATATTATATTCTGAGCTTTCTCTTCCTGTATGCTCTTGTAAATTATACAGCAGCATGTAAACCTCAGAATCTGAACACCTTGGAGATGTTCTTTCATCTGAAGCTGATAATTAGGAAGATTAAACACTGCCGTCCTCATTGGTAGTCTCTGTCGTTCCAGGCTGTGGAAGCTGAGTGAGGAAAAGACTAAGCAAGCACACCTACGGATTACAATTGACGACTGACATCAAAGATTCATAATATATTCTGGACACAGGCTTCTGTTGAGTTTAATGGCAGAGAGGATCTGGTGTCATCTGAGCCAAAATCCTTGTGAACATCCTATTTCAGGGGAGTGGGCTGCTCTATGATTCTCAGGCTCAGAAGTGAGTCAGGATTGGCCTCATTGCTTCACTTTTGAAACTGTTACTTGGCATTGTCATGGTGACAAATCAATGGCCCAAAATGCAATTAGCTATCATGTATCCTTGGTAAGCAACAGCCTGGTTGCCCTGGCACTACATATGAGCCACGGTTAACATGACACACCTTAGATGTCAAGCAAGTTCCAGTCTGATGAGATTAGGAACTCACTTCAAGCAAGGCATTCTTTGCAGACTCCAAAAGCTACTTAAAATTACTTCCTGCCAAATTAAAGAGTTGTTTTATAGCATGATAAA
The DNA here is from genome assembly GCA_009823505.1 of Rhizomys pruinosus. Lineage (NCBI taxonomy): Eukaryota > Metazoa > Chordata > Mammalia > Rodentia > Spalacidae > Rhizomys > Rhizomys pruinosus. The sequence continues at coordinate 890,047 of VZQC01006898.1, forward strand.
AACGTAGTGTCAAAGAGGTTCTGGGCTCCCTGTGGAACTGTGATATTTTAATAATATTTATCATTTATCTCCTGTAGTTAGAAAGGTAGGGTCAGAAACACATAGCATATAAATTGGTTTCTGTGGCCTTTGATAAAAAACTGTTTGCATTACATCATTTTAGTGGCTTTTGAATTCTGACAGGACATTATCAGGTCTCCAAAACTGATGGCATCTCCTCGGGGCATAAAGCTACAATATGGAAACACTTGCATAGCCTTCCCTTCCCAACTCAAGCCCTACCAAGAGGAATGTCTGATTTTATCTTCTATCTGTAAATGAGCCACCAGCCAGGATGATAATGGCCAAGTCCTCAGGACTCAACAAGGCAGCTCCATATATTCAGAGCAGCCAGACTCACAACCTCAGTGACAGAAATACCCAGGGATACCCAGGGCCCCCATTCCCTGTCCTGGCTTACCTCTCCCAGCTGGTAGCCAGGCATATGAAGTGAAGTCTACCTGATTCCTGAGCTCAGCAGTAGGACCCAAATTTCTTCCCGTGATAAACTGGCTTCAGAGCTTGTGAGTTCTGATCCCTGCAGGGCTCTGGTGCGTGGTCTGGGGTATGCTTATTTGAGGTTGATGGTAAACAGACTGTGCTGAAAACCCCCATCAATGGCCTCTCTATCTCTCTTGTGCTTAATTCTCTAACTTTGTAGACCCTGTCCTCTCTGACTCTGGGCCAGGGCACAAGGCACCCTTAGCCAATGGGACAGTAGCCAATCTGACATGTGAAAAGGCTTTTAAAAACATGTTAAGTAGGGACTGGAGATATAGCTCTGATGATAGAGTGCTTGCTTAACATATACAAGGTTGTAAGTTCGATTCTCAGTACCTGCATAATGGAGGTATGGTAACACAGGATTGCAATCTCAGAACTTGGGAGGGAGATACAGGAAGATCAGAAGCTCAAAGTTATTCTCAGATAAACAGGGAGTTTGAGGCCATCCTGGGCTATGTGAGACCCTATATTAAACACACACACACACACACACACACACACACATATTATCTCAAACAGCATTTCCTTTGTCATGTTTCTAAAATATATGTTCCATTCAAAATTCTTTTAGTTCTTTTTTAAAAGATTGTTTATATTTATTTTACACGTGAGTGTTTTGCCTCCATGTACGATAAGTGCACCTGTGCATGCAGTGCCCATGGAGGCCAGGAGAGAGAACCAAATCCCTTAGAACTGGAGGTACTGACAACTGTTAGCCACCATGTGGGTGCTGGGAACTGAACCCAGGTCATCTGCAAGAGCATCCAGTGCTCTTAACCACTGAGCAATCTCTCCAGCTTTGATTTCTGTTATTTTCAATTATTTCCCCAACTTATTGTTGGCTTTAGTCACCTACTGTGCTATCAACACTAAATTGTGTTCCTCTCATCTAACCTAACCTCTCTCTATTTCCTACCTCCTACTCTTCACATTCCCTGCTGTATTAGTCAGTGTTCTCTACAGAAACAGAAGCAACAGGACGAATATATAGCTATATACAATTTATTGATTTGCTCATGTGACAGAGTTCAAGGAGTCTGACAGTAACCACACTGCACTGGAGAGGCTGAGAATCCAGGGAACTGCTCAGTCCACAAGGCTGGATGTCTCAGTAGTCCCAATCTGATGCTGAAGGCCCAATGGATTCCAGGAGATCTGCCGGTCTCAGTACACACTGGGATCCAAAGGGTTGATCACAACAGCAAGACAATACTTTAGACAGTGAGAGAGGGGGAAGCCACAGAAAAAAAATGGAAACCAGCTCTCCCTTGCCTTGGGCCTTTAATACTGCGCTCGGCCAGGGAAGTAAAGCCAATTTGGGCCACTTGGGGCCAATTTCTGGGTTGAGGTGTCCAATCCGAAGATCCTTGTTCCTTATGTGTTCCTCTAAAATCCCCAGTAAATCGACATCCCAGGATTTAAACCACCACTACACCAAGCCTTTGGTACCCCTATTTTTTACACTCCATTCTCTCGAGTGCCATACTAACTTACCTGCAATCATATATGAGAGGGAAACATGAACCCTAATCTTAACCTCAATTTGTACTGAGACATAACTATATCTTTAAGAGACAACACACATATGATATTATATATATATTCATGTGTGGTGTACATATATGTAATCATTTGTTTATATTTATATACATTATTATATTTATATCTATATAAATATCTTATATATGGTTCCCCCTCCCATAGGCGCGGCTGCGCCTTAAAAAACTCCCGCCTTTTCTCGTGAAAATTACCTTTAGCTTCTGATTCTTCCTGATCTGCCTCCCAAGGGACATATCACTGTTTGAAGGTCGATAACCTAATATCGTTCTACTATAGATTTCCCTTTCTACCTTATGTATGTAAGGTACTGAAAAATATGCTGTAATTTTCACCATATAAATATAGTGCCAATTTTCCATTAAACTAGAAATTACGTTTGTGAGAACTCATGATAGATCATGAAAACAAACCAGTGTTGAGAATTACTCTTGCTTTTCTGTGACTGTCATAAGAGCATGGACAGGCCACCTTCACTATATGCCTGAGCTAGCCCACATGTACAGGCTACCTTCACAATATGCCTGAGCTAGCCCACATGTACAGGCTACCTTCACAATATGCCTGAGCTAGCCCACATGTACAGGCTACCTTCACAATATGCCTGAGCTAGCCTACAGGTACAGGCTACCTTCATAATATGCCTGAGCTAGCCTACATGTACAGGCCACCTTCACAATATGCCTGAGCTAGCCCACATGTACAGGCTACCTTCACAATATGCCTGAGCTAGTCCACATGTACAGGCTACCTTCACAATATGCCTGAGCTAGTCCACATGTACAGGCTACCTTCACAATATGCCTGAGCTAGTCCACATGTACAGGCTACCTTCAAAATATGCCTGAGCTAGCCCCACTATGTCCCAGGCTACCTCACAACATGCCTGAACTAGCCCACATGTACAGGCTACCTTCACAATATTCCTGAGCTAGCCCACATGTACAGGCTACCTTCACAATATGCCTGAGCTAGCCCACATTTACAGGCTACCTTCACAATATGCCTGAGCTAGCCCACATGTACAGCTACCTTCACAATATGCCTGAGCTAGCCCACATGTACAGCTACCTTCACAATATGCGTGAACTAGCCCACATGTACTGGCCACGTTCACAATATGCCTGAGTTATCCTACATGTATAGACCACCTTCACAATATGCCTGAACTAGCCCACATGTACAGGCTACCTTCACAATATGCCTGAGCTAGCCCACATGTACAGGCTACCTTCACAATATGCCTGAGCTCTCCTACAGGGGGATGTATGGCACATGGGTAAGACTAGACTTGTGGAGATTTTTTTTATTTTATTTTTGTATGTGTATGAATGTACTGTCTGCATGCAGGTTTGTGCACCCGTGTTGTGCAATGCCGCGGAAGTCAGAAGAGGGTGTTGGATTCCCCTGGAACTGGAGTTAGATGGTTCTCAGCCACCATGTGGTGCTGGGGGTCGAACCTGGGTCCTCTGCAAGAGCAGTCGGTACTCTTAACTGGTAGGCCATCTCTCCAGCCCCGACTTGTAGAGATCTAAGTAGCCCCTCCTGGGGCCACCTTGGCCTGGGCAGCTTTCATTTGACTCTTCTGCTGAGCAGGAGCATGATTCTCCCCAGGGAGAAGTGGCTTAGATCAGAAGATCTATCCAACCAACCCATGAACATGTGGGAAATAGTAAATGGCTGTGGCTTTAAGCCACTCACTGGGAGAACCTGTTCTACAATGTTATGCTGGCAACTGATGCAGAACCAGGCCTGAATTTTTTATGGTCACAGAGGAAAGTTTGAGTGTTGCTGTAGGCAACATTGTGTCATCATTCACCCCTAAGCAGCCTCTCCTTAAAGTAAATGTTGAATGAAATCTAAAGCATTCTGTTTGCCAGAATGCTGACTTGTTTGTCTGTAGCAGCCACAGTTTGGAGACATCACATACAAGAGGTGACATCACCACTTCAGAACTGGGTGACTGAATAGGTCAGAGAGAAAGCACGCCTGAGATATAGACGCTTCCAGCAGCTATGGACCTCGGGTTTTCTGGGCCTGTGCTCTGCAATGTCTCATCAAATATGGAGGTACAGGCTTTGTTTCATCACTGTCTTCCCTGAATGAATCCAGAAGAACCCAACGGTCATCTCTATGTACACCCCTGAGGCTTGACAAAGGGGACTTGTCACTTTTGCCTCTCTCGTTATAAGGTAAAGAGATGACTGTGTGAGGGAGCTGTGTAAAATGGATGACAAAGCAGAGAACTGGAAAAGGCTGGAGAGGGTCTGCGGGGGGCTTCCCTGCCTGGCTGTGGTAGCAAGGGACCCAAGGCAGTGCGGAGCTCAAGAGGCCACAAAAGCTCCTTAGTGCTCAGTCAAGTCTGGAATCAGAAAAAAAGCATAATTAAATAATATATTTATATTTAATAGGATCTCACAAAATCTCAAAGCAAAACATCAAAAAAAAAAGTGCTTGCTGTATAAGCCTGAGCACTTGGCATAAAGATAGGAGAAAGTCCACTGCACGAGGATGGCCTCTGACCTTCGCATGCACACTGAGGTATGTACGCCTGTCCACACGCATCGCAAGGGTGCTTGCTGCATAGGCATGAGAACCTAAGTTTAGATTCCCAGAATCCACATAAAAAGCCATATGTGCCACTAACCCCTGCAGTGGGAGAGTGGGCAGAGAGACAGGAAGATTGCTGGGATTTGCTGGCTCTCTGCTTGGTTCCAGGTTGAGCGAGAGATCCTGACTCGAGGGAATAAGATGGGAGTGATAGAGCGGGCTACCAGATGTCCTTCTCTAGCTTCTGTACACACAGAACTATATTCATCATATACCACACATATCATACATACGTACATACATACATACATACATACATACATACATACATAGAGAGATCAAAACACCAAGTGCCTGATTTTACGCCCTGTACTGAAGATGGGTTTCTCAAAATAAAGGCAACAGTCCTCTACTTTTGAGTCTCATAATTTGATACAATAAACACATTTGAAATATTAGCAAGCTAAGAAAAACAAGAGTTGTGATAACAATTTATATGTTCATAAATATTAAGTCTTCTCTTGTCCACAGGAAAGGTTTGCGCTTCACAACCATCACCACCACCACCATCTCCTCCCTGGATTCAAAATTTGGTTGTTTCTTATTCAGAACAATAGACACTTCCAGGCAGAAGTGATGAATTTCGCACACGTACGTGTGTTTGTGTGTGTGTGAAAGCATTTAGTTACTAGAGTTCACTCCCATCCTCCCTTGCCTGCGGCACCAATAACAGAAGGACATGAAAAGATAGCTCCTCTCTCAGTCCCCCCACCCTTCTGTGAGGCTGACCTCCACCTTGGTTATGGTATGAGAAGCACAGCTTGTTATCTAAAACCACAGAGACTGGAGTGTGTTAGTTACTCCATTGTAACTCAGTGTATTCTGACCAATACAAAAGTCAACTTCTTATACATTGTCACATTAACTATAGCTATAAAAAGGCTTAGGAAGGGAAAAATGGAGCAGCCTGGGAAAAGGCCGTAAAGGACAGCACAAGACAGAGAGGAGTGGGAAGACCAGTGGAGAAAACCAGAGTGTTCATATTGTCTCATGAAGCTTAGTATCATATAATCACTTGCATGTTTGGTGGGTTTCTGAGGTGCAGAGGCCTGGACTCCATCTTGCACCCCCAGGTTGGCAAACATGGGAGCTTGGTCATACTTGTTGGACGAACGAGCAGAATCTATTAAGGACTGCAGGATGACCAAGTGCAGCCAACCCAAAAGTACAAAATGTCCAGCAAGATGGCTCCAGCCACGTCTGAAAACCTGAGCTCCATGTCCAGAACCCACATGGTGGAAGGAGAGAACAGACTCCAACAAGTTGACCTCCACGCACACACTTGCACACACGCGCGCATGCACACACACACACGCGCGCGCTAAATAAAATGAAAAAACTGGCCAAAAGGAAAAGAACATTTAATTTGGTTGTTAAAAGACACCACTCTCAGCATCAGGAACAACAAGTGCACACACCACATGAGTGTTAATGTGGAGAACACCCTCACCTCTGCAAGGCCACAGCTTCTCCAGCTGCACACCGAGGGAGTCACACCAGAGAACCATAAAGGTCTGTCCAGATCTCTCAGCCAGATGCGATTATTGGAGCCTTTTTCTTGCAAGAATTGCATTGCTTTCTCCATTTAACCACGACCTCTTCCAAAGTCTCACCGTGCCAGTAGATTTTTCATAAAAGCTTTTTTATTAAAGCTTCAGGGTTTTATAAAACTTCCATAGCAATATTCAGCCAGGGGTTCTTAGAAATGGAATAACATGAAGTTTTCTAAAAAAAAATTTGTGATAAGTGCAAACCAGGCTCAATTTGTTCCAGTGCATGTGTAAGCACAATGTTTGTGTTTTCTCTGGAAGTCTATTCTTAGTGGCGATTTGGGAGTTGTGTGCAGGAGGAGGAGAAGGGTGGAGGATGGTCTCTGTGTGGCTAGTGGGTGCAAGTAATTAGTTCCCTCTGCATGACTGACATTTTTATAACTATGTTTTGTTCATGCATAATTTGGATAACCAAAAAGTTAAAAAGGAATATATATGTATTTTCTCTAAAATTTTCCAAAGGAGGACTTAGAAACTCCCTCTTCTCTCTTTTTTCTGCCTTAAATATATTTAAGCTTTGCTGCTGGTCTCGGTGGTTTTCATTGTTTGATGCCCCACCCATACCTCATGCTATTTTTAAGGAGAGGAGGGAAAAAAAAAAAAAAGAACATGTAAGGGGGCTGGAAGGATAGCTCAGCACGAACAACACTGGCTGCTCTCTCAGAGGACTTGGGTTCAATTCCTACCATCTACAAGGTGCCTAACAACCATCCTTAACTCCAGTTCCAGGGGACTCAATGCCCTATTCTGGCCTCCACAGGCATTGTACACAGGGATGCACTTTCATACGTACAGGCATTGTACACAGGGATGTACTTACATACATACAGGCATTGTACACAGGGATTCACTTACATACATACAGGCATTGTACACAGGGATGCACTTACATACATACAGGCAAAATACTCATGCACATAAAATAAAATAAATCATCAAAACATTTTTAGAAAGAAATCCACATAAGGCCATCAGCCCCTAACACATCCTCACACTCCAGCACGTCAGGACAGGACCAGGGTCCCGGGAGAATCAGCTCTGGAGCCAAGCGAGGAGCACTTTGCAGGCACAGCTTCAGAACACATCTTTACTCAGCACTCCTGTTCCAGGAGCTTCCTGCTTCCTGCCACCATCACTCCACAGGACTGTCTGAACCATCGTGACTAGGCCTAGACTGTCTTTGCCTCAGGCCGGGCAAAAAGGTTACCAAGCAGCACGATGGCCAGAGAATAGGCCAATCAGAACATAAGCAGCCAGCAGCACGGCCCACCCAGAAGGCCCGAAACCAACTGGGAGGAGACCGATTGTTTTAATGTATTCACAGAGACCTTCCTTGTTTGGGAAAATGTTTGTTAAAATGCTTTTTATAGAGAAAGATGGTAAAATAGAGGGGGGGGAGAAGAACTTCTGAACAATTTCAGAGATGGTCCATTCAAATTAATGGTCTCTGCTAGAACATTCCACTTCCAGCCAATGCCTCATTAAGCTGTTTATACAATGAAAGCAAAATATATTCAAGATAAGCTCCTATTGTGGAAACACACACACAGACACACATACAAACAGGCACACACACACATACATAACAGACATACACATACATTCACGTGCACACACATACATACATGTAGACACATGTATACAAAACATATACAAACACACACATACAAGCAAGCATGCATGCACACACATACACATCCATTCACGTGCACACACATACATACATACATGTAGACACATGTATATTATACATATACAAACACATACACATACAAACAGCCATGCACACACATACACATACATAACACACATGCACATCCATTCACATGTACACACACACACACACACACACACACACACACACACGGGAAATACATAATCCCCAAAGAGTCTCCAGCTCAGTGTGAGGATGAGGAAGATAGGCAATGCATCTGAACTAATTCCACGTGGTCAGTTTGAATGACTTTCCTCTTATTCGCACTTTCTCGAGCATGCTCAGGAAACACATTCCATGGGTTTTCCCCTCAGGATTCAGCAAGCACACTGACTACTTGGACCATCCCACATCAAAGCCTGTGCTGTGAGCTTCCCCGGGTGAGAGTATGATCTGCTACCTGGGACTGGGCAGTACTTCTGACACCGCAGTCCTTACTTTGCAGAAGCGTCTTACACATCGTGTGACAGTGCATATGCAACTGTGCACTTGTGCCATGTTTTCTCCCACAAGAAGCAGAATCTTCTCCACAATGGCAAGGCTGCCCAGTGACTCTCAGTATGGCATATGATACTGTGCATACATATAAAATTGAGGAGTTCTAAGTACATAAAGAAGGAAATTAGCAGAAACACACCAAGGAAGACGATTTCCCTTCTTCGTGCTGGTCCTGCGGGTTCTGTGATGAGTGCCGGTCACTACACCAGCAGTGGCAGTTCCTTACGGTCCCCCCCATGTCCCTCACATCCATCTGTTTCCCTCCACCTTCACAGCCACCATCTTAGTCCAGGCTATCCTCATTTCTTACCTGGACTGCTTCCAAGTCCTGAGTCCTGTCCCTTCTAATCTGTCTCCCATGTTGCATTCAGAAAAATCAGGGTTTCTTTTTCATCAAGGTGAAAGTCACATAACATAAAATCAAAAATTGTTTTTCAAATTTACTATATACTGGCATTTAGTATATACACAATTCTGTGCTTCTAT
>VZQC01006899.1:0-45783 GCA_009823505.1 Rhizomys pruinosus
AACAGACAAAAAATCAATAAACATCATTCAAATATATAAAATGGGACTGAAAGACAAAAACCACCACCATCATCTCAATTTGATGTGGAGAAAGCTTTTGACAAAATTCAACATACCCTTCGTTGTTTTAAAGTCCTGGAGGGAATTGTATTGGAGGGATCACTCCTTAATGTAATCAAAGCATATACAGGAAACCCACAAAAACATCATCCTAAATGTGGAAACGACAGCAGCATTCCCCTTAAAGGAGGAACTTGGCAGGGCTTCCCCTGTCACCACTCCTTTAATTATAGTGCTTGAAACCCTTCTTAGGGCAATAAAGAGCCAAGAAAAGAAATTAAAGGAGTTCTAATCTGAAATGAGGAAGTCAAAGTATCCCTTTTTTCCGTGATATGATTGTTTACTTTAAGGGATGCTAAGAACTCCACGAGGAACAACCTTCCTAAAAACGATTAAGAATTTCAGTAAAAGTGGCAGGATACAAAAATAAATCTAGAAAAATTAAAGTAGCCTTTTCTCTACAACAACAATAAGCAACTGAGAAGGACTACAAGGGAGACCTTCCCACTTAAAATGCCTCAAAAACAATAAATACCTTAGGAACAAACCCAACCAAAGACACCAAGGATCTCTACAACGAAATTTTAAACCTGCTGAAGAAGGAAATTGAGTAAGACATTTTCAGAAGAGGGACAAACCTCCCATGCTCATGGATTGGGAAAATTAAATATAGTAAAAATGTCCATTCAACCTAAACTCGTATACAGATTTAATTGCAATCCCAATCAAATCCCCAAGAGCTTCTTCACAGTTTTGGAAAAAAAATCCCCAATTTCATTTGCGAAAAAACAAAAGACCCTGAATAGCCAAAGCAACCTGAGCGAAAAGAACAATAAAAGGGGGGATCTCGTATACCAGATTTTAAACTGTATTACAGAACTATATTCATAAAAAACAGCTTGGTACTTGCACAAAAACGGACCAGTTTACCAATGGAATAAAACGAAGATCCAAACCTGAGCACATACACCTTCAGCCACCTCATATATTTTGATAAAGGGGCCAAGAAGACACAATGGAGGAAAGACAGCATCTTTCAACAAATTGGTGCTGGCAAAATGCGATCACCACTTGTAGAAAGAATGAAATTTAAACCCCTACTTCTCACCCTGCCCAAAAGTTAATTCCAGGATGGATTAAAGTCTTCAACGTGAAACCCAAAACTCTGGATGGTAATAAGAAAAAGTAGGCAGGCAGACTACAAGAATAGGCATAGGAAAAGACTTCCTAAATCAGACAGCATCTGCACAAGAAATAAGATCGACAATTGACAAATGGGACCTCATTAAACTCAAAAAGCTTCTGTACATCAAAAGAAACACCATGAAGGAAAGAATGAGAAAACCCATGAGTGGGAGGAAACCTAACGGATAACACTGACAAAAGGCATTAATTCCAGAATATACAAACTACTCAAAAAAAACAAAGAAAAAAGAAAACAAATGAATCACTCAAAAGATGGGCAGCAAAAATAGCTGAATAGAGACTTCACAGAGGAGAAAATAGAGATGGCTTTAGAAAACATCTTAAAAACTGTTCAATGTCACTAATAATTTAGGAAAATTGCGCAAAATTAAGACCACTCTAAGATATCAACCTCACTCTGATAAGACTTGCCAGGATCAAGAAAACAAATGATATCCAAGTGCTGGAGAGGTTGTTTGGGGAAAGGGGAACACTTCATCCATTGCTGGGGGAAGTAAACTTGTACAGCCACTTATGGAAAGTAGTGTGCTGAAACCTTTGGAAAACTCAAAATGAGCTTGCCATTTGGACCCAGTCATACCACTCCTATGTATGTACCCACAATACTCATCTTTACTGCAGAAATACATGCCACAGCTACATTTATTGCAACTCTGTTCACAAATAGCAAAAAGATGTTTGGAACCAACCCAAATGCCCCTCAACTGATGGAGTGGATAGAAAAAATGTACATGTACACAATTGAGTTCTATGCAGTTAATAAAGAAAGATGATATCATGGAACTTTGCAGGTAAAATGGATGGAGCTGGAGGATATTATATAAAGTGAAGTAACACAATCAACAGAAAAACAAACGATGAAATGGTATCCCTCATATGTGGGATGCTAGCATCAATAACCCAGTTATTAATATTTTTTTGTGAAGAGGGATGCATATTTAATAAGAGCAACAACAGAAATACTACATCAGAAAAAAATTGACTGAAATGTTGAACTGGGAGGGGTGGGAGGGGCAGGAGAGGGACATGGGTCAATATTTCTATTATGTATATTTTAATTTAAAAATTACAATGGTATTTACTTAAAATTTATATAACAATAACTTTTGGATTAACATATATACAAATGTCTTATTAATTTTTGTGTTATGCAGTATTATCTTGTAACATCCTCTTTTACCTGTAGGATAATTAACTTAAGGAATTAAGTATTGCTTCCAAAATTAACAACATACAGTCACCTAAAAAAGCATGGACAAATTTGATGAAATTTACCCCTTGATCCCTGCCTATAGGTATGTGTACTGCAACTGCCTTTTTGAGACTCATGGGTCAAAAAAACAAAATAAAAAAAGGTGGATACAGTTACATATTAAAACCTTTTTGCAAAAACTTTTTCAATATATTCTTAAGACTAACCATGGGAAAAGATTTGTATGTTCCCATACGTCAAAACTTCACCAACTCAAAGGCTGAGAAAGAAAGGATACAGCTTCCGTCATGTAGGTTGTACCAAGAAATACCAAGCAGAGGGAAGTTCACCCATTTCTTAACACTAAAAGGAAGAAAACCTCAGACTGCTACAGGCATCAAACATGTCTGAGGACCATAGGTGTAACATCTATTTACAGTGAGTTCCTAATGAACTTAACCTTTTAGGTGCAGAACAGTTTCAATATGAGAGAAACCTCTTTGACCCTTTCATAGAACAAAGAAAAAAAAAAAGGTTAGTAATTGAATCATCCTCTAACTGTAAAATTAGAGCTGACTGTTATAGAAGTAATCTCTTATTAAAACTGTTAAAACTGCTTTCTTTAATTACTAATATACATAGGAACTGCAAAAAGGATTATCGTCTATTCAGAACCAAATATAATACTAAAGTCTCTTTAAGTGGTGCCTATAAGCAAAATATATTAATTACAGGAGAGCACTGGATTTAGCAGCAATGGATTTATTTCTGCCAAGGAGATGTTAGCCAGGGGACCCAAGACCCCCCCAAAAAAAAAGGGTAAAGGCTTATTGCCTGTAAACTGGAGATATCTGCAAGAAGAGAGGCGGGAAGGCCCACCCTCTGGTCAATGGGCCTGATGTGACCAGGGGATTGATCGAAGATCCGGCACTTACAAGTTATAAATTTGGAGTGTCGGGAATACAAGAGAGTGTTACCAAAAGGCCACTAATGCAGTAAGCAAAATATTGGTCTCTTGGAGTCAAGCAAGACTCCTCACCAACATCAGCTATACTTTACCTGCTTGGAGATACTGTGCAGCAGTGGAACCCATATCTCTTATTAACCCAACTTTTATTTATTATTTAGCTCTCTCCTTGGGCAGGAATAACTTGTGGATGTTGCCACAAGCTTATACCTTTTAGTGATTAGGAGATTTATATGCCACAGTAAGGCCTGTCATCTTTTCTTCAGGACAAAAAAAAAAGTAATTCCAGGATTAGCATACATCCAAACATCTGTTGTCTATACCAAAGTAACCTCCATAAAAATTAGTATTGTTTAAATACACATATATCTAATCACTACAAGGGTTGTGCTTCTTTAGTAGGATTGAAGGGTTATCCCTGGGCAAATGGACGGCCCATGAAGGAAACAGCCAGAACTGATTAGAGTCCAAAACCACATCTCCAACAAATTAGACTGTTGTGTTTCTTGTCCACCTGTACCCCGTCTCTAGGCCTAGGAACAATCTGTGGAAGAGACGACGACCCGTGAGTGGGGTGGTAGAATGTAAGGGCTCAATTGGGGTGAATGGTAAAAACACGACAATATAGTCTGGACAATTATTTGAATTTCAACTTGATTGGAACTTGCAGCCCCCCAGCTGGGATGGTGGGAGCCTTGGCTGTGTGGTCTGGGGCAAACAAACTGCTTGCAAATTGGTTTATATATGAAAGATGCTTGTGCTAAAAATAGGAGCTAGATACTAACATTTGAACTAACTGGGAATTATCAAATGCTTTTGTTTTATTTATAGTTTGTATTGAGTTGGTCTCTATTATTTTTCTGAATTATACAACATCACAGTGTAACACTTTCTTTAACTTGTGGGACAATTTAATTGAACTAAGCTTAATTTTACTTCCCAAATAAGTAGAAGTCCATAGTCCAGTCAGATAGCTTAAAGAGCAAAGTGTTTTATTGGGTAAAATTTATTTAGGCAGGTACTCAAACTCTGCCCAAGCTTTATCCATAAAGTATAGGATTATTTTAAGGCTTAGTGAATTGTTTAGATTGGTTAAATTTAGGTGTAGATTTTTTGGTGAAAATGGTACTACAATTGAACTAATTGGGAAATATATAAGATGTTAATTGTTTTATATATAATTTGTAAATTGGGTTAGGGTACACAAATGGCCTCTAATTTTTCTTTTGTCTTTTTTTTCTTTTTTTTTTTTTTTGGTCTTTTCAAGACGGGGTCTCCTTTGTGCCCCAGCTGTCCTGGGAAAACTCACTTCTGCTAGATCAGCGGCCTTGAACTCACAAAATATCCGCCTGCCTCTGCCTCCCAAGTGCTAGGATTAAAGGCTTGCACCACCACACCCCGCTAAATTTTCTGAATTATACAACATCACATTATAACACTTTCTTTTACTCGTAGGACAATTTAAAGGAACTAAGCTTAAATTTCCTTTCCAAATAATAAGTAGCATACAGTCAATCAGAAACAGTTTGGGTAAATTTAATGAAAGCTTATGTCTTGGCTCCTGTTTATGAGTATGTGTAATACACTTAGGCATCTTTAGGTCAAAACATAAAAACCTAAAAAAATAAAGAAGAGGGAGGTGGGAGGTGGTGTAGTATCCTTTCTGGGATACAAATGGAAAACTCTGGTTTCAATCCTATTGATAAATTTCAATTTTGAGATCTCGAAACTAACAATGGGAGGAGACATTTTATGTTCCCAGAGGTAAAAATCACCAATCTAAATGCCCAAAAACATACAACTTATGGCTGTGCGGTGGACTGGGAAATGCCGCAGAGAGGCTGACCCATCTGAACATTAAAGAAAGAGGAGCCTCAGGCTGCCTGAGTCACAGACACTGAGCACTCTCTGAATACTATTGGGGTTAACTGTTTATAATGGGCCTAATGAAGTTTACCTTCCAGATACTGAGAAAACTTCCTACCTCTCCCCTTTATAGAAAAAGAAAAACATGATGGTAATGAAACCAATCCCTAAATGTAAACTAGAGCCAAGTGTTACAGTTGGTAATTTTCCTATAAAACAGTTTATAACTACCCCTTTTTAATTGACTGATAAGCACAGGAAAAACTGTTGGAAAGGATATTTCTCTATTTAGAGCCAAATCAATAGTAAAGTGTTTATAGTTGTGTAATTAAGCAAAAATATATTACTACAGGGAAACTCTGAACATCACAAATGAATTATTCTGCCTAGGAGATGTTGTTCAAGGGGATTCAAAACCCGCCCCCCCCCCCAAATTATAAAGGCCCTGCCTATAAGTGGGATATATGCAAGAGAAAGGCAGTAAGTAAGTCCCTTGTTTTGTCGAAGACCTGGTGTGAGCATGAAAAAAATTGTTATGAGAACATCACTTAGCTAGCGAACAACGCCCTAAATTGCCAGAGTAGTGTACCAAAGCCACTAAAGCAATGCAGAAAAATATTTGTCTCCCTGAGACAAGCAATTCTCCTCCATCAGTATCAGCTACACTCAACAGCCTGGAGATACAACAGTGCAACAGTGGCAGCCAAGATGTCTATATATATCCCAAATCTTAATTGGATATTAGCTCTCTCCTAGTAGGAATGACTCACAGCGATTGCCACAAGCTTATGTCCTCAGGTGGTTGGATTATGTTATAGCCACAGTAAGAACTTTTCACCCTTTATATGAGAAACCCACAGTTTGTGGATTATCATACCATCCAAGCATCTATGTCTAATGCTCACAGCTTTAGCTTGACATAATAATTAGTAATGCTTAAATACCTATACATCCAATAGCTTGAGCTTTGTTAGTATGACTAAAAAAGGTGTCACTGGAAAAGCCTGTCTAACCCATGAAGGGAAACAACCTGACAGACTAGAGTCCAAAATTGGACAACTCCAAAGAAAGTGGACTGTTTTCCTTCTCACCACTTGCCCCTTTCCCAAAGCCCAGGGAACAAACTGCAGAAGAGGAGGCGTGTTTAGAATGTAAGGGCTGCGACAGGAGATAGGGGTGAATCATTGAGACTACAGGAATATAGTCTGGACTCCTATTGATCAACATGCCTGTGAATACAAACTTCTCCAACTGGACATGGGAACCTTCTGGGTTGTTCAAATTTGGACATAGATACTTGCAAAAAGCACCAGTTATCTAATTGTATGACAAACTGAGTAACATCAATGTTATCAATGTTATCTGCAAACAACTTGTCATTATATTGTTGTAAATCCCTTAAAAATAAACACAAAAAAGAAAAAAGCAAGGTGGGTTGTAGTTGCACTAACATATTAGTGTAGCAAAACACCCTAGAACAATTCTCCCAAGGACCTTATTGTCTTCTCAGCCATAGCTTTGTTAAAAAAATAGATGTCATGTGTGGTGGTGCACACCTTATATGCCCAATGCTTGGGAGGCAGAGGCAGAAGATCTCTGTGAGTTCAAGGTCAAGCCTTTCTAAATAGAGGAGTTCTTCTAGCGATAGCTGGGTACAAACAGGGAAACCTCTTCTTCAAAAAGACCCCAAAATTATTTATTCAAATCTGTAAATGTCCTGTTTTGCCTGTATGTAAGTTTACTACATGCTGTGCCAATGCTGTGGAGGCCAGAGAGAGGGATGTCAAGATACCCTGAACTGGAAGTTACAATAGGATAGAAACCTTGGTCCTCTGTAAGCACAGCCAGTGAACCATGTCTATAGTCCAGCTGCAGGATTTTGGTCAGTTTACAGTAAAATGCATATTTTCACTTTTTTTTTTTTTTTTGTAACCCCAGCATGCTCGAAACATTGGAACTATGAATAAGCCAAGAGGCTGGCATTTGAACTCACAAAGAGATCAAAGATTCACAAGCCTCTGCCTCCCAAGTGGTGGGATTAAAGGTATGGGCTACCATACTTGACCATGTCTTCTTCACTCTTGTGGAGTGGGCCTCAAATAGAAGTAGAGTAATTGTTACCCCATAACAGTCATTCTATTATTACACCAGTTGGCACATCTTTCCTGGAACTCAGATTGAAAGACCCTTCTTGACCCCCTCCCATGCTCCCCCATCCCCTTAGTCTGCATATCCTCTTCTGGTACTACGAGTACTAGCCAGCAGGGAGGAAGCATCCAGCCCAGTACCTGCTTAATTTCCGTGTTCTGTATCCACGTTGAATGGTGCCTTTAGTGATAGGATCTTAGCATCTACCTCTGATTGGTAACTAAGAGCAAAGGTCATGTCTTGTATTATTTTGGGAACCACCAGGAGCTCTCTGGCTAGCAACTCAGGGAGGTATCCCACACCCGGCACTGGGATTTTCATTTTAAAATCTAGGGCTTCTGGAAACAGCATTAGCAACTCTTGAAGGGTAACAGGCATTATCTTGAAAGACTGTGATAAGAAACTTGAATTCCTTAGTCAGACTGTAGGGCTGTTTTGGTTCAAAACTAATTTCCTTGAGTGAATAGTAAGAAATTGCTTTCTTATAACAATATTAGAAGGAATGGAAAGGAAGAAAGAAGTGGGTCATCCAATGAAGGGCAAGTGGTCTGACTTCAAAGAAATCCACCAAGAATAGCAGACCTCCAAAGAGGGCAGGAGAAGTTGTGGAAAGGGAATAAAAAAAAGAAACACCAATGATTCTCATTTTTATTATTCTTTATTTTTAAATTATCCTCAAAATGTTATCCTTCTTCATTTTTAAATAAGTGAATTGATATGGTGTTAGATGAGTTATTTCAAAAACCTTGTAGAATAACCATCAAATGAAAACCTTTTTTTATTTTGGAGATTTTTGTTTATTAATGAGCATTTTTCTCTTTAATTCCTTCTTGAGGCTCTGATAGAATTATATCATACAACCTGAGGTTAAAATGCTTCTTAACTTTATATCTGTTGAACATGCCAGAAAATGTAAAGGAGTAACAGTTCTACAAATCATTTGCCATGATAGCCTTCATTAGTGTTGACAGCATTTGTTGAGATGAAGCTGTCATTCTGCTCCCAAGAGCAAACTGACTTGCTATAAGCACTCTCTGAATATTCTGTAGGATTCTGTTTTTTGCACCATAAACACTTCTCAGTGTGGAGACAGCTGTGCCCACTTTTCATGTCCAGAACTTAAGTGCTCTAGCCAGCTTCTTGACTCATCTCATAATTGCTTTGCCTGAGTGCTCTGCCAAAATACAGTCGAGGATGTTGGGCCGGGAGACTACAGTTTCCTATGGAAAGTTCCATGGCAGCTTGCCCAGGCTCATGAGTTCTCAGGGCCGTTTCTTTTGTAGCTGATTGCCCAGCAAGGCATCTATTTCAAAGCAGTCATGAAAACATTGAGCAATATGAGAAAAAAATGAGTTCTTTTAAAATCATAAAATTGACATTTTCCGAAAGTAGATCCTAGTGTGCATGCAAGTTCAGCTCAGCATGTTAAGAGCAAAGATTGCCTCAACGGGTCTTTTGCCTTGAATAGGTGGTTTCTTTCTAATTAATCTAAAAATGAAAACTAAAATTTATAGTTCAGAATGTTCTAAATTCAGAAGACAGGACAATGAAAAATTCTAGGTATGAATGATAATATTAGTTTTATTTCCCTGCATGCACTGTTTTTGTGTGTGTACTACTACTATCAAGTGCAGTAATCTCTCAACTGGTTTCCCTAGTTCTTGGGAGAACAATTTCAAATGTGCATTGTGTTCAAACAAACGTTTCTTAAGGGAGTGAGCACAGGCAGGTGCTGTTCTCCCATCTTCCTAGTGTCACTGAGCACCCTTGTCACATTTCTATTGTCTTTAAAGACTTTGGTGAGGAAAGCAGTTCAAAATATTACTGAAGCCATGGTTAAATGAATTCAAATGATGAGCAGGAAACAAGGTGATGTTAATATGTTAAAGACCTGTGTTTATATTACCAAGAACTTGAAACTGGTCTCAGTCCAGAAACAGTTCTTGGGGAATTTGACTGACATTCTAGGCTCAAGGCAGTGCCTCTTTAAACACATAGATTCCCAAACTGGCTTCTGCTTGTTTTTAGAACACTCTGGTTTGGGCCTCCGTGAGCATCTGAAAAGGTCCTCAATTAGCACAAGTTATGCTCTAATCCTAGGTGGTCCTTCTAAATTTGAAATAAATACACTTCGTTTATTCCAAGACACTGTTAGTTCTAAGATAGTCTATGATATAGGAGAGAAAAAAAAGATGATGTAAAACTAAAACTTTGGTGTCTTACAACCCAACAAAACGTCTCTAGTTTAGAAAAAAAAAGTGCATCTTAGGAAAAATACAGTCTTCCTTACCTCCTTCTCTGACTTTCACACTATCTTTTCTAGGTGTGTGTGCATGTGGGGGGTCTGAACATCATTAAGGCCTCAAATAGGTTATACATTTATGTATGCAGTCATTGTAAAAAGATAGAGCCTCTTGATTGACTTTTAAAAAATTGATGTCATTGTTTTGTGTTCTGCTACAACTGGTTGAGAAATCTCATTTCTCTTTCCCTACTTCTGCCTGTCTTTCTGCACTGTAGGAGTCAAGTGTCCAAGGAGGTCACCTTACCAGAGAGCTCTGGGCTTTCTCCAGCTTTGTTCTGGTGCGTAGATCTGAGTGGGCAGATCTCCGTGGTGGTGTTAATCTTCTCTTGGAAACTCTGATGATAAAAATTGTTCTTTTTGATGAGATATATTTAATCTGAATAATTATTTTTTTAGCCCTGTCTAAATTTTAATATCTAATTAAATAATATCTAGGGAGATATTTGTGAGTTCCCTAGATATCCCGACTCTGCTTATCTGGGTTGCTTTTTTTTTTTTTTTTTAATTGGAAACAGTCTGTTTCTGAACTGTTGATGGAAAGCTACTTCCTCCCTCCTGATCAGTATCATTCATCTATTTAGGAACTGTTCTGAGTACCTTCCATGATCCAGGTTCACAAACATATCAGAGAAGGCCACAGCTATAAATGATAAGTGACTGAATTTGAGCAAAGGCTTGAAGGTAATGGAGTGAGCTGTGCAGTCATCTGATGGAAGACTATTTCTGAGAGGGGACAGGAAAGGCACTGACTTTGCTGTAGGCATGTAAGTGGTGTGATAAGCAGTGCGGTCACAGGGGTTGGGGAGTGTGGCCAAAGTGGAGTAAACAGCACAATGCAGTTTTGTGGAAGAGAAGGCATTGCAGGGGCTTTGGAGAGAGCCTGGAACATGGAGGCTGTCCTAGTTTGTCTTCCATTGCTGTGACAAAACACTCTGACTGACACCAACTTGGGGAGGAAAGGGTTTATTCAGCTTACATTTCCTGGGTCACAGTTCATCACTTAGGGAGCCCAAGGCAGGAACTCAGGGCAGGAACCTGGAGGCAGGAGCTGAAGCACAAGCCATGGAGGAATGCTGTTCACTGGCTTGCTCCCCTGGCTCATGCCCAGCCTGCCTTCTTATATGGTACACAACAACCTGCCCAGGGTGGCACCACTCATTGGGGGCTGGGCCCTCCCACACTGCTCCACCATCAAGAGAATACTCCACAGATGTGGCCACAGACCAATCCAATGGAGCCAATTCCCCAGTTGAGGCTCCCTCAACCCAGGTGTGTCATGTTGACACTAAAGCTATCCAGCATAGAGGCTTTTCTTCCAGGAAGCAGTTTTGATAAGTGCTAACACTAACTCTGTGGATTTGTGTCTCTTACATGGTAGCATACATTCTGATTATGTACTACAGGAATGTAGCAAGTCTATCCATGTGTATGTTGACATTGATTAATTAGATCATACTGTCTAGGGATCCTCTCCTCAAATAAATGGAAATTTTATTCTATGAGAATGTGGGTTACCACAATCCAAAGTTCTCACTTAGCATTCAGAGGCTATTTTCTTTTGTTTTTCTTGTCGGGCATGACCACTTAGGAGGTGTGAATTGAAACACAGGACTAGAAGGCACATGAAGAACACAAGAGAGGCAGGTGGGGCACTTCAGAAGCCTCAGAGGCGAAGGCCTGAGGATCTGGACCTTCCTTGTCCATGGTCTGGAGATTTCCCAGCTATAAAATGTGAACTTTTTTCCCCGTGGTTTTCCCTTTGCTTTATGTAGGTTCTTAGTGGGTTGGAAGATGCTCACTCCATTGAAATTAGTGCAGACGAATCTTTAATGATGCACTGATTCAAATGTGGATCCTTACCAGAAACATTCTCAGATTCGCCCAGAAATAAGCAATTTATTTGGGCATGGCCAAATTGAAGCATGAAATTAATCAGCACATCATCATTTGTCTGATGAGCTATTTCAAGGGACAGTGGTTCTCTGGAAACTGTCTTGACAGGAAAATAACCTGCATTTTCTTTACAGTTATGGCCAGTTCAGTAACTGGAGCCCTGTATTAGTTTTTCATTGTTCATTGTCTCACTTCTCTCTCTTACACATTCCTACTGTCCAGGGATTTAATAATCCAAGAAAGCATTAGTAGATTAGTTTTGCCTCTCACTCTGATCTCTAGGGGGTTGGGGTCTCTCTGGCTAAGAGTATTTTTTGAAAAAAATTATTATTAGATAAATATTATTTTTAGGTGCCTAGGGCATACTGCATAATGTTCAGACTGCTTGGGATGAATTAATGAAGAAAACATGTAAAAAAATTCTGTGCTTTTAAAATATGCCCAAATACTATAATAGTAGCATGAATATTATGGGAGTAATCAACCACCTTCTAATTGGATTTAAGCATGTTTCACAACAAAGCATCCATACCTGACACTGTTATCAGGGCAAGAACCTGGAGCTAAACAGGTCACAGACCATAGGGGAGGGCCTAGTGTTCTCATTCTGCTAAATAGACAAAATATTAAACTGACTCATAGTGACTTATTGTTATCCCCATACATTAGTGCTTCTCTCAACTCTCACCACAGAAACTTCTTGCAGCAGATTGTGATTAACACAGAGACCCACAACTGGACAACCTGCAGACAGCACGAGACTGTGGAGTATTCAGCACCTAATAGGCAATCTATGTGGAGCCTTCTCTTCCTCAGGCTCAGGGGTCATTTAGGAAGAGGG
Source organism: Rhizomys pruinosus (assembly GCA_009823505.1). NCBI lineage: Eukaryota > Metazoa > Chordata > Mammalia > Rodentia > Spalacidae > Rhizomys > Rhizomys pruinosus. The sequence continues at coordinate 12,479 of VZQC01006899.1, forward strand.
GAAGAAATACTGTGAGAGCCAGAGGTGGTGGATGAATACAAGGAAACTGTTGTCCTGATACCACAGGGTAGTTGTACGAACCCATTGCATTTATGACAGCATGCACAAGATTTGTGCAAATCCAAACCAGACAGAGCATCAGAATGGATGGAGAGGTGGCCAGGAAGCCCAGCTGTAGGTGGAGCTCTATTGGCAACTGATGGATGCTGGGTGAGAGGGAGAGAGTCAGTTTTCCTTATTGCTTCGATACCTGGTAGGTTGATTAGACTCAAGGGCACAGACCCACACCCAGGAGGATGAGGGAAGCATGGAATGGTAGTGATAGGGCTTCAAAAAACAAAACATTTGTAAATAAATAAAAAAGGGAAAAGACAAATAATAATGGAAGCCATGAAATTTGGGATTTGGGTGGGGAGTAGGGAGGGAGCAGAGAGGGGAGGGATCTGAATATGATCAAGATATTTTATAAAGAAGATTTAAAAATTAAAGCTAAAAAGAGAAAAATATGTGCCTTTGTATATTTTCAAGTGAAGATGGAGATAACAGGAATAAACAAAATAAGTTAATCAATTTTATAGTAAGAGATAATGATGAGAAAGATCGCAATCAGCTTCATCTGCTTTTTTTTTTTATCAATTTTTTTTCTCTCTTATTTCCCACATGATTGACAATAATTTTTCTAACATGTAAACTTAATGGCTCATTTTTTTCCACCTCCTCATTTATCTGTACATTCCAACAACGTTAAGTACTGTAGTTTCCTGTCTCATGAGCACCTACCACTACGTTCAGTCTCTGTGCTTTTGCTTAGTTTGCTGCCCTGGTGTAGTGCTGAGGTATAGATCACCTTGGAGTTCCCGAGAATGTAATTCTGAGCTGGCTAGTTTCTCTGTTTTTCTCTATTTTGGGGGGCAAGTTGGACTTGCAGAATTCTGTTCTAAATATCTTAAAACTTTTTAGTATTTTTACTTTATATGTATTGAGTGTATTGTCTGCATGCATGTAAGTGCACACATGTTATGCAATGCCTGTCTAGGTCAGAAGAGGACATCAGATTCCTCTGGATCTGGAAATATGGACAGTTGTTAGCTGCCATGTGGGTGCTAAGAATTGAACCTGGGTCCTCTGCAAGATCAGCCAGTGCTCCTAACCACTGAGTCATCTCTCCAGCCCCATCCCTTTTAGATATCTTTTTCATCACAGAACCATCTATTTTCTAATTGTGATCATTTGTGTGTTTGTGTCTTATGAATCTGAGAAGTCACAGAGGACTGGGAGCTCAGTTTGAGGACCTTTAGATATGGCAGTTTAATAAGGCCTCGGTGGAGGGGCTATAGAGGCAACGCATTTAGATACTGAAAGAAATAAGGACAGAGAGGGAACGACAGACTTTGGGATGGGTCAGTGGATGACTGACTCCAATTTGTGGTCTCCGAATTAGAGCCTGTGGTTGACCAATTTCTCAAAACTATCTCAACTATCCATCCCATTATTCTGTTCACTTGAATATGGGTTGTACATCTGAGTTGCATTGGACATAGTAATTTAGTAGAGTGAGTTTTGAACCTGGGCTCAAGAAGCTTGGCATTTTCACAGCCCTTGGAGCCACTTTCTTCTTCCATGAGAACCAGCCTGGAGCATCCCTATAGTGTTGAAGGTAAGCTGAGATATTCTTGCTGTGTCTGGTGCTCTTGACCCTCATGCTCATGTAGAAGCATACGCAAGTCCCCATCTGGATCAGCCAGATGCGCAGAACTTCCAACTGACCCATGGATTTATGAAGAAATAAATTATTCCCATTTAGGGCTACTAGATGTGGGGTTGGAGTATTCTATTACTGGAGCTAAATATATAGAACTTCAAGGGTTTTAGTTATTCCATATATTGTGGTACAAAATGTTTCCTGTTTGTTTTAGATAGTGACATTATGATGCTGATAAAAATGATACTCATTATAAAAATGAGTATCATTTTTATCAGTATTTTTATATCAATATTATCATTTATTATTATTATCAATATTATCATATTATTATCAATATTATTATCAATATTTTTATAATGAGTATCATTATAAAAATGATACTCATTAAAAAGTGATACTCATTACAAAAAACTTGAAGCAGTATTGAATAGTGCATGAAGTATAAAATATACCACTCTTAGTTATATATATATATTAACATATAAAATGAATAAATGTGAATATTTCCCTCACATTTTAAAGAAAAGCTTTATTCAATTTATTGATGTATGTATCTGTAACATACATGCAAATATGATTTTAGAGACAAATTTTGAGTTCCTAAGAGTTTTTTTAAGAAAACATCATTTTGATTACTCAATTGTTTATCATGGAACAACTTGAAATCTGCCTAATTTTTTCCAAAGTGCAAAGGGTACATTTCCATATTACTAAGGCAGCTGTTTATTTACCCTGCAAGGTGTTTTATATTTGTGATCTCAAAATATTAGTACTAACTGAATTGATTTTAAGTTTCTGGAAAATGTGGATTGATAGTAAGTTGTTTTTTACAAATGTTATATATGAGAAGAATCACACTATAAGGAAAACCTACCTTAAAATAAAACATCAGTGTCTTTGAACACAAGCGGCTCCGCCTCCCAAATTTCTATTTTTGTCTCCAGACATAATTATAGCAGTGAATTCAGGTTTGCCTATTATTTATTTATTATTTACTTATTTATACCTCATTCCATATATCTATAATCAAACTCAGTCATTTCTATACACTGTTCTTCAGGATTCCATGATCTTCTATAATATAATCTACTTAATAGTAGCTAAGGAAGTGTAATTCCGCTTACAACCTTAGCATCATGGACCTGGATTCTAGACACAATATAGTGCTAGCCTTCATTTCCCATTCAGCTTAGCACAAGCTGTGTTTATGGGGTTTGGGAAGAGAATGAAAAGTGTCCCTACTCTACATAGTCATTCAGAGATCTAGGGTCTTGTCATAAGGAAGCTCATTCAGATTCAAAACCAGCTTCAAAGTGACACTGCCAACATCCAGTCAGCAGACAGAAAGTGTAGAGAGGGTCGCCATCAGTTCTTTTGAAAAGAAATAGTGGGGCTGGAGAGATGGTCTGGCGACTGCTCTTGTAGAGGACCTAGGTTTGATCTCCAGCACCCACATGGCGGCTGAGAACCGTCTGTAACTCCAATTCCAGGAGAACTCTGGTTCCAGGGGAATCTTACACCTTCTTCTGACCTCCGCGGCATTGCACGACACGGGCGCACAAACCTGCATGCAGAGAGTACATTCATACACATACAAAAATAAATAAAATTTTAAAAAATTAAAAAAAAAGAAGTACATGTTCCCAATGCCAAGTTTAAAGAGATTTAAATATGGTTCACTGCTTGCTTAGAAGAGACATATAATTGTTTGACGGCCACATGTGCTGTTTTCTCCAGTCTGCTCTTTTAGCCAGTAAATATACATTTTTGTCCTTAACACTCACCCCTCTCCAATACTGGCAATCCAAAGTCCTACCAAAAACAAAACAAAACAAAACAAAACAAAACAAAACAAAACAAAACAAAACAAAACAAAACAAAACAAAACAATAAATTTATTCTGTCTTCTTCCCAAAGTTGTATCTGAATGGAGTTTGGTTTCTTGACTGTCCCTTATCTGGTCTCTAGAAGTACATAGATTTTTCAGTTCGTTAAAGCCCCATATTTCTTGATAAATCAACGAATCCTGAGCCTCCGGGTCTCTTACAATAGTTTTCACTTAGTGAAAGCTGGCCCACTGGCCCTTTTATTCTCTGCGGTCACTCTTCATTATGTACCTGGTCACAGTTTTCAGCCTCTTTGTGAGTCTGCTTATCAACCATCCTTCAGCTGCCCAAATAATGGCATATGTTTCAGGATTCATTAAGGCAATATTTTATTTCAAGATGCAAATCACCTTACTGGGCAGAAAATTTTTCTTGTAATGGAATAAATAATCATGACATATATGACTTTTCACTCATATCTCAATCGAAATTGAATGTTTGCTGAGTGATTTTTTTCCCTGTGGTAACTTAAGGGTCTGTGAACCTATTTCTTGTGGTCCTGCCTCCTTCACAACCTATGGTATATGTGCAATGATAGCTGGAGAGTATAAATGATTACATGTAGGTGAATTTTGTTTTCACTATTTGTTTTATATTTTATTATTTGGGGAGGATTTTGAGATGGGTTCTCTCTACATGGCCTGTAACTCACTATGTACACTAGACTGGTCTTGATCTCACAGAGATCCATCTGCCTCTGCTTCTAGAGTGCTGGGATTGAAGATTTGTGCTACCACGTCCAGCCTTGTTTTCATTTTATATGCAATGCCAATAAAATGGTTAAGCCAATTCTTTGTATTTCTCTCAAGAATGTGGCTATATGAGAATTGAAACATTTTCATCTCATTGTAAATCAACAAATAATCATTTTAAACATTCATGGGATAGGAAGTGGTGTCTATGTGCATTTAAAGCAGAATGTTTAAATATAACTGATTAACAAGTCAATTACCTCAAATACTTATTTGTGTGTGTGTGCGTGTGTGTGTGTGTGTGTGTGTGTGAGAGAGAGAGAGAGAGAGAGAGAGAGAGAGAGAGAGAAAGAGAGAGAGAGATATGAGAACCTATATGCTTGACTTTTAGAAATTTTGAAGTGCATATTATTAACTATAACTGTGCTCTGAAAAATATCTAAAATGAAATTAGTTGCTTATTTTGAGTATTTTTAGTTTTCTATCTCTTTAATACTTGTACCAAGATCCATGGAGGAAACATTATATATATTTAAAAATTATACACCAAGCAAAAATGGTGATTTAATAACTTGCTCCAGAAAGAAAAGAGTGAGGTTACCATATGAACTAACCATTAAATATGGAATTGGATGAGATGGTACATTGGGGAAAACATCTTTTGACTACTTAAATATTTTAAGTAAAAATATGCCTACACAGTTTTTGTTACTGCAGATGCTGGTCTCTGGTTGATCCCAGGTTTCACTGGATAGTTTTGAGGAAGGAAAGTAGAAAACATCAAAGCACTAAGGCTTCTGTAATTTGTTGCCTGTGTAGATCAGGTGTTTAACTAGTATCTGCCAGGTGCATTCTTGAATTCTTTGTTTCTGTGCTTCTGACAAAGTTAACAATTGATTCAAAAAAGTGTTTATTTCACTAAAAACCTATTTAATGTTCACTGAATGTTTCCCACAGTAGTGGTTAAAATAAGAGCTTGTGGCATGTGTCTTCATGGGTCTCACACAAAACAAATGCAATGGTATATGAGGTGGTTAATGAAGGAAATCAAGTCTAAAAACCGATGATAGGCAAATTAGCATTTAAATGAAAAGTTACAGGTGTGGAAGAATTCTTTAGTTTGGGGATTTTTTAAGGAAGTTTTCCTTAATTCCTTCTATTTAACCTGGCTTCTTATCTTTCAAAAATATTGTTTCTACCATCAGAATATAAACTATGTATAATCCTATTCAGTGTGAACTGTCTTTGGGGGTTTCTTCCTGATTGTGAACAGTATAGCTGGAGGAGAAAGTGATCTGCTGAATTTATTATTATTATTATTATTATTATTATTATTATTATTATTAGTTGTTGCTGCTGTAGGACTGTGGGATATTCAAGAAATGATGGAAGTGTAGTTAGAATATACTTCCAATTTCTCATGTTGCATTTATTCTGAGGAAACTGTCTTGTCAGCTGATCTCCAAATCCAAAGAGTACATGCAGCCACAAGAAATCAGAAGACCAGAAACAAGAAAAATCTGTGTGATGTTGGGGTTATAATACTTAATAATTTGGTTCGGCACTGGAGAGCGCCGACTGCTCTTGGAGAGGACTGGGGTTCCATCACCAACACCCACATGGAAGCTGAGAACCGTCTTTGACTCCAGTTTCAGGAGAATCTGACACCCTCTTCTGACCTCTGCAGCATTGCACGACACAGGTGCACTGGCCTACATGCAGACAGTACATTCATACACATACAAAATAAATAAAATTAAAAAATTAAAAACAATAATTTGGTTGAAAAATGTATTAAGCTGCGCCCTCACTTTGCCCTTATTCCCAGGCCTATCATGTGTGGCATAGCTCATTCACCGCCCAAAACCTGTAAGTTAACCATAACCTCACCCATCCTGCAGTCATCTTTACATGCCCAGGCCTAGCTTGGGTCACTCAGATTGACCCAGCCTGGAGAGTTCTCCACAGACTTGCCCCACCTCCATCTCTAGTCATGAAGGAAAATCACCCTGACTAATGAATAAACTGACCATCTGCCCAGCCTGCCTCTACAGTCCAGGAGGGAGGTACATCTATCTCAGAACACATGGCCTATAGCTTAGACATTTGGCTCCTTATCTACTCCACAGAACAAGACATCTAGTTCCTTATCAGCCTTATTAAAGATATGGTTCCTTACCAACCACCTTGCAGAAGAGACATGGTTCCCCTATCAGAACCCATCTCTTTTCCCTGGTTTCTAGGAAGGAGAATGAAATGACCCAAGAAGTCACCACCCACCTTCTAGGATGCCAGGCAGGAGCCCACCTTCTAGCCATCTATAAATCCCAGAGTTACCCGAACCCCATCGCACAAACTCCATTCCCAAAGGCAGGTTGCTTGCCCTTCATAGCTAATAAAGCTATCTGCATCTGTTGAGGTTAGACTCCATTCCTAATTCTTTATTCTCCTTAAGTTACCTTCTCATTCTGAATTCTAATGAGCCTACCACCTGACCCAGCCATACCACACACCTGGGCATAAACCCACAAGACTCATCCTACTGCAAATATACATGCACATCTATGTTTATTGCAGCCCTTTTCATAATAGCGAAGAGTTGGAACCAACCCAAATGTCCCTCATCTGACAAGTGGATAACAAAAATGTGGTAACATCATGAACTTTGCAGGTAAATGGATGGAACGTGAAGCCATTATTCTAAGTGAAGTAACACATTTCCCCCAAAACAAACGGGGAATGGTTTCCATCATTTGTGGATGCTAGTACCAAATCCCCCAATCGAAAGGCAAGCTGAGCAATGTTATTATTATATTTCTTTCTGTCTGAAAGTAACTGTGATGTTATAATGTGAATCTCATAATGAGCCCCAGAATTAGCAGAAGGTTTGTACACGTATTTTAGAGTAATATAAAATTGAAAGGAAAAAAAACAAACTCCTGGACATATATAGGAATTAACTTACAGTTTATTCTTGGAGGACATAATTCTCATACGTATATGATGTGTACATGGGAATACTTTGAAGCGGTACAGTTGGGAGGAAACCACAGCAACATGAGGACTGGGTCAAGGAATGGACTGATGTGGTTGAATTCTGCCTAGGACAATAAACCTTTGCAGAGAAAAACTTTGGAGAGACTGAGAGAAAGATGGAGGACATGTATGGCAGAATGCATGAACTGGGGTGGGGTGGGAAGAAGGGAAAGGGGAATATGTCTAAATTGAACTAAAAAGGATGTCTGAAATGCATAAAACATCAATAAAAGTATTATTTAAAAAATGACCTCTGAGGCATTGCATGACATGGGTGCACCAACCTACATGCAGACAGTACATTCATATACATACAAATAAATAAAATTAAAAAAAGACTTAGTTAGGATAGTGCAGCCCATACATAAGCCCGGGCAGACCAAGCCTAGTGTTACATTTACATTCTTTGTTGATTACTAATGAATTGGAATTATCCCTGTCCCTCCAATCAAAAATCAACATAGAGTTTCTGAAATATTGACATACTAACCATACTAACTGGGCATACCTGATCTAAAATCAACCAAGTTTGGGGAACAGCAGCAAGAAAAACAAACAGACAAAACAAAACAAAAACAAAAACAAAAACAGATCCAAATTTCCATTCAGTAAAGGCAGGCTAGAATTTCCTGTCAGAAACACAGCCACAACAAGAAGTCCCTATGCCCAGCTAACAATGCAAAAACATACTAGTTGAAAGGCCAAGACAATATGTTCCAGCCAAACTCAATAGTTCTACAGAAATGTTCTAGAATGAGAATTACCCAGATGATCTCCAAGGCACAGAAATTAGAAGAACAATCATAAACATGATCAAAGAATTCAAAGAGTGAAAGAAAACACTGACCAAGACCTCGATGAAATTAAAGGGCAGAGAAATAAACTAAATGAGGTCCAAGAAAACACAAATCTATGTCTGAGTGAAATGACACAGACAGTTCAGAATTTGAAAAATAAATTCAGCGAAGAGATAGAAATATTGAAGGAAATACAAACTCAAGCTGAAATAAAGATGGAATTGACAAACTCAATAACACAGTTAGAAAACTCAACCAGTAGTACGGATTAAATAGAAGACATTATCAAGGCTTAATGATAAACTAGAAGAATTGGATCACTCAATCAAAATACAGGGAAGGAATATGCAGGAACCTTGAGACACTATGAAAAGACCACAGCTATGAATTATAGGTGTAGAATAAGGAGGAGAATGCCAGGTCAAAGACATACACCAGATCGTCCACAAGATTCTAGAAAAATTTTTCCAAATTAAGGAAAGATATACACATACAGATGCAAGAAGTACCTTGAACATCAAATAGACAGGACCAGAATAGAAACTCCTCATGACATATTATATTTAAATACTAAATATATAGAACCAAGACAGCAAGAGAAAAACTATTACATAAAACTCATCAATAACAGCTGACTTTTTTAAAGGAAAGTTTCAAAGCCAGAAGTGCCTGGAACAATATCTAAACAAAACAGATTCCATCCCAGACTATCAAAACTGTCTGCCACAGTGGAAGAAGAAAGACAAACTTTATATAGCACAATATAAACAGGCTAAAAGAATTCATGTCTACTAAACCAGACCTGCAGAGAATATGGGAAACAACACTAAGAACAGAAGAGAAGAATAAACTATATCAACAGGGCCTAGAAAGAAAACAAATAAATGTATAATTACTGAAACACAAAATAGGACTAAGAACATAAGTAGAAAAAAATGACAGCAATCAACATATATCTTTCAATAATAACTTTAATGGCCCCACCTCTCCAATTAAAAGACCCAGTCCAACTGAATGGATTAAGAAACAAAATTTATTGATTTTTGTTGTCCAGAAGAAGCTCATTTGATTTTCAATGACAAACACCCCTTTAGGGAGAAATTATGGAAAAAATATTCCAAACAGGGGCTGGAGAGATGGTTCAGCAGTTAAGAGCACCAATTGCTCTAGCAGAGGACCCAGGTTCTATTCCCAGCACCCACATGGTGGCTAAGAACAGTCTTTAACTCCAGTCCCAGGGGAATCCAACACCCTCTTCTGATCTCTGCAGCATTGCACAACATGGGTGCACCTACCTATGTGCAGACAGTACACTCATATATATAAAATAATAAATAAAATAAAAATATTACAAACAGATAGGACCAAGAAGCAAGCAGGTGTTGCTATCCCAATATCTGACGAAATGGACTCCAAACTAAAAATTAATCAGAAGAAACAATGAAAAACACTTCATTCTGTACAGGAAATAATTAACTAGGAAGATATTATAATTCTAAATACATATGTACCAAACTCTGGCACACCCAATTTTTTTTTTAAAAGAATACTACTGGGCTTTAAAACACAGACTAAGCCAAACTAGGTAATAGTAGGTGACTTATATACCCAAATTTTTCTAATAGATAGGCCATATAGAACAAAATAGAGCTAGGCATGGTGGCACACACTATTAATCCCAGCACTTGGGAGGCAGAGGCAGGAGGATCTCTGTGAGTTCAAGGCCAGCCTGGTCTACATAGTGGGCTTCAGGCCAGTAAAGGGAGATGCTGTCTCAAAAAGACCAAAAAAAAAAAAAAAAAAAAAAAAAAAAAAAAGGAAAAAAAGAACAAAATAAATAGAATTAAATGACACCATACATTAAATATACCTAACAGACATCTATAGAATATTTCACCAAACACCAAAGAATGCACATTGTACTCAGAGCTCATGAAAGTTTCTCTAAAACAGAGCATACACCTGGACAAAGAACAAATCTCAACAACTACATAAAAATTGAAATAACTTCATGTATCCCATCTGGCCACAATGCAATAAAGTTTTAAATCAATAGCAAAAGAACCTTTAGTAATTACATGAGCTCACAGAGATTAAACAGCACACTACTGAATGATAAATGAGTCAAGGAAGAAATCAAGGAAGAAATAAAAAAAATTCAAGGAATTAAATGAAAATGAAAACACAAAATAACAAAACATCTGGGATACATTAAAATAAATCATAAGAAGGAAATTTATAGGTCTAAGGACCTACATTAAAAAATATTAGGAGGTGCTGGAGAGATGGCTTAACATTGGGGAGGACCTGGGTACATTTCCAGCACTGACATGGTAACTAACAACTGTCAGTTCAGGGCAAAATACCAAAGCAATTCAGTGTAGTTCTATTAAAAATTCCCATGACATTCTACAGAGAAATAGAAAAAATTCACATCTACAGTGGAACCTGTACACCTAAGGGTCATGGAACATAGTGGAAAAGGGAGTAGAAAGAATACTAATTGTATCCCTTAACTCTCACTTGCAAAGCTTCCTCATGCAACAGAGTGCCATGCACACTGCTATAACTGGTTATAACTGGCGGACGTGTAGAGAATGAGACTGCAGATTGTATGTCCCTGGATAGGACTGCTTTATTAAGCCTCACCTACCCATGCCTCATTGCACAAGAGGGGGATGGAAAGATGGGTAACAGCCAGGGTTGGTGCACAAACATAAGGAGACAGAGTCTTCCAGGCCTCTGGGAATTTGCTCATATGAACGTGCAGCAATGGCGACAAGCATCCACATGACCCTGGTAGACTCGATCAGACAAAAGATCATCATAGGACTGGGAAAATGGGCAGCAGGCCCCAACCTTAGCCAAGAAACTGTTGGCAGCTGATTAGTGCTGGATGATGGAGAATTGATCTTCTTTAAGGGAGTGAGCTGAGATAGGCTGATTAGACTCCAGTAAATAAAGTTGCATGGAGGGACATCTGGGCACAGAAGCTTGACTTGGTAGGCCTTAACCTGTATGACAGAATGCATGAACTCTGGCTGGGAAGGGTATCTAAATGTGATTAAGATTTATTGTGTGAAATGCACAAAAGTTCAATAAAAATATACATTAAAAATCCCCATGACATTCTCTACAGAAATAGAACAAGATCATCCTTAAATTTTATGGAAACATGAAAGAACCCAGATGGCCAAAGCAACTCTGAGCAAAAGGAATAATGCTAGAGGGACTATTACAATGATGTCAAGCTATACTACAGAACTCTGGTAATAAAAACAGCATGGTACTGGCACGAAAAACAGGCATGCTAATCAATGGAATAAAATAGAATAGCTGAACATGAGTGCATGTAACTACTATCATCTGATATTTGACAAAGATGCGAAAAATATACTCTGGAGGAAAGTTAGCATCTTTGACAAATGAGGCTGTGAGAGCTGGAAGTCCAAATGTAGAAGAATGGCCCTAAATCCATCACCCTTCACAAAAATAAATTTCAAATGGATTAAGGACCTGAAACTTGAAACACTGCGACTGTTAGAAGAAAACATATGCAGTCCCCTGTCAGATATGGGCACAGAAAAAGACTTTCTGAATTATACTTTCTTTGCATAGGAATTAAAGCTAACAATTGAAAAATTGTACCTTCTAAAGCCCCAAAGCTTCTGTAGAGCAAACAATGAATGAAGAGGAAAGCCACAGGGTGGGAAAGAATTTTTGCCAGCTCTATGTTCAATAGAGGATTAATATCCATAATACTAAAAATGAGCACTTATATACATGCAGACAATACATTCATACACATACAAAATAAAATGCTAAATAAAATATTAAAGAAGAAAAGAGATGATCTAATTAAAAATGTACTATATACTTAAGAGAAAATGTTAAAAGAAGAAATAAAAATGACTAAAAAATATCTTAAAATGTGCTCAACATCCAGAGCAATTGGGGAAATGAAAAATACAGAAATACTTACTAAACCATGTTTATGCTGCTCTTTTCACAACAACCAGGACATGGTCACAACCTAAATGTCCTTTGACTGATGAATGAATAATGAATATGTGGTACATATATACAATGGAATTCTAGTCAATTGTATAGAAAAATGAAATAATGAAATTTGCAGGTAAATGGATGGAATTGGAAAGCATTATACTGACCGAGGAAACTCAGACCCAGAAAAACAAATGCTGCATGTTCTCTCTTATTTGTAGGTCTTAGCTATGAAGTTTTAGATTTGAGCACAAAATGTAAAGGAAATGCAGAAGCCAGGAAGGTAGAAAGGGGCCATAGAGAAAGGGATAATAGGACATAGGTGCTATTGGAGGGGAAATAGGGAAAGAGGGAAACTTTAATAGGAGAGGAGGGAAGAGAGAGAGGTAAATAATACTGAGGATGTCTGAAAAAGTCAGGGAAACCAATTATTTCATAAGTTGACTTTGAAATATCTATATCTATATATATATCTGTCTGTCTTTCTGTGTGTACAGCAGAAGACTGTCGAAAATCCCAGTGCCATGCAAAGGTAACATCTCTTTGAATTGTTGGTCATAGCCCTTGATTGCCTTCAAGATGAAGGTAAGACTACTGGAGAGGTCATAGACCCTAGTGGAGAACCTATAACTGCCATTTTCCTGTACCAATTTAATTTCTTACTATATTCTAAATATATATTATATCCCCAGATCTATGTAGCTCTTAGCACTCATCCACAAAGCTATTTTTGCAACAGATGGAGACTATTACGAAGTTCCACATCAGATCAAAATGCAGAGAGTAAGTGACTGTGGGGTACCCTGTCCCAATCTATACTTCTAAAATGTAACCCCTATACCCAAGGCTCAGGGAACATTATAGAAAAGGGGGGAAGAAAGATGTCAAGACCTAGAAGGCCAGGATCTCTGCTTTTAGATAGTACCGTCTAGACACAACATTTGATCCATGAAATCTCAACAATATACTGCCTAAACAAGACCTATGTAATGACATCACCAGTTGATGGAGGGAATTTTGCAGTGAGGCTGTATCAAGAGATGAAGAGCTACAGCAATCAATGAATCCTGTTGGGATCTCCAGAGATGAGCCTCTTGAAAAGTCATCCAGTCCCAAGTGGCAACCCCTAAACATGTGTACACACAAGTGCCACTAAATGGTCTCTCTCTCTCCTCTCTCTCTTTGATATATATGTATATATATATATATGTATATATATACATATATATATATATATATGAAAAAGTCACAAAATTGAAATGGATTGGTGGTATGCAGTGTTTGAGGGGAGAGAGGAGGAAGACATATAAATGATTTAAATATGGTACTCATATGGAAAATTCAGAAACTTTTAAACAAATTAAGTAAAATGCTAATCCCCATAAATAGTAGATTGAATTCAGATCTTTCTGTATAAAATGAATTAAATTCCTTGATACAAAGCCTAAAAATTTGAAACTACTACTAGAGGAAGACTTTGGAAAACACTTTCAGAGACTATCTATAGACATAGATTAATGACCTTCTGAATGGGACAGCCCAATAAATAACAGGGATTGGTAAATGGGATTGCATCAAATTAAAAGACTTCAGAGTAGCAGAGAACATAAATATTGGAGTGAAGGGGCAGCCCACAGAATGAGGGAAATATTTTCTAGTTATTAATCCAACTGGAGATTAATATACACAATATATAGAGAACTAAAATCTAAACAACAAAAGAGAGTAAATACTCCAATCAATAAATGGGTGAATAAACTGAATGGACACTTTTTTGAGACGATGGGCAAATTGCCAAAAAATCCATGAAAAATGTTCAACATATTCATACATCAAGGAAATGGAAGTCAAACTTACATTGTGATTTCATTTCATCCCTGTCAAAATGGCCATTATCAATTAAACTAAGATAAAAATGATGAGCATGCAGGAAACAGGAACCTTAATACACTGGTGATTGGAGTGGAAATTAGTCAAGTCACTATGGATATTGGTATGGAAGTTCTTCAAAAACTTAAAAATGGAAATATTATATGGGGCTGGAGAGATGGCCTAGTGGTTAAGAGTGCTGACTGCTCTTGCAGAAGACTTGAGTTCAATCCCCAGCGCCCACATGGTGGCTGAGAACCGTCTTTAACTCCAGTTCCAGGGGAATCCGACACCCTCTTCTGACCTCTGCAGCATTGCACGACACAGGTGCACAAACCTACATGCAGACAGTACATTCATACACATAAAAAAATAAATAAAATTAAAAAAATTAAAAAATGGAAATATTATATGATCCAGCTACACATTTCCTTGGTATATACTCCCCATGTCAAACTCAGGAATAGAGTAGAGATAGCTGTACAGTCTTGCTTATTGTGGTGCTATTCACAGTAACAGACTATGGAATCGTTCTAGGTGCCCATCAGTGAGTAGGTAAGGAAAATGTGGCATACATACACAATAGAATTGTCATTTAACCAGAAAGAGGAATGAAATAATTTCATTTTCTGGAAAATGATAGAACTGGAGATCATCATGTCATGTGAAATGAGCCAGACTTGGAAAGACAAGTTTCATGTTTTCCCTCATATGGAGAATCCAAAACTGAAACTAAACAGCCATGAAAGTAGAAGGAGGACTCTTAAGGGGAAGGAGGGGACCCATGGGAGGAAGGGGAAGTTCCCAGAGAAGGCAGCTATGGTGGGAATGGCATGAACGTGATCAAAGTACATTATGTGGGTATATCGTGAGAAGCAAACCTCACCCCTCTGCCCAAATCCATGTGCGAGTGGAAACAAAAAAGTGCAGCAGAATTCAGACTTTTAATTATGTTTATTTTCAGGTCTCTCATTCGCTAAGTACTCTGGGACCCACAATCTTAATCAGGCATCTTGTAAGTTTTATTATTTCCTTTTAGGATGTATTAGTTACTTTTTCTGTGGCTGTGGTAAAACACTGTGTCAAAGGGAACTTATAGAATGAACAGTTTAATGGGATAATGGCTCCAGAGGGATGAATCCATCATGGCCTGGAGGCATGGCAGGAAGCAGCCTCAGCCAAAAGCTGAGTGCTCACTTCTTCAAACAGGCACAAGGAGAGAGAGAGAGAGAGAGAGAGAGAGAGAGAGAGAGAGAGAGAGAGAGAGAACTCGAAATGGGATGTGGCTATGAAACCTCAAAGCTCACCATCTGTGATGCTGTTCCTACAGTAAGGTCACACCTCCTAAGGGTTCCATGGCTCTCCCCAAACAGAATCACCAACTTAAAATACTTGAAGCCCATGTAGGAGACTCCTATTCAAATCTCTACATAGGGTATCCTTTCTGCTGCTTCTCCTTAAATTCTACACCTGGAAACAAAGACCTTCTGGCTGCTTTCTTCCTTTCTCAGCATTATGTTACTTACTTAAGGACCTTCAAGATGCATGGACTTTGTCACATAAGCAGGCTGCCTGTCATTTTTCATCCTGAAATAAACTTCTGGTTTGAGTCTTGGTAAACAGGAGTCCCAGACAAGCAGACAACCAGTGTGCCTCCTGCATGTCTGTAACTTGTAAGCCCAAGTCTATGTAAGGCACTTTTGTATTGAAAATGGGGTATCATATTTTATTCTCTACAATATATGAAAATGTCTTTAAACCTACTATTTATTATAATTTAGTACCAATAAAAAGAAGTTTCCATGGCCCACATTGGAAGAAACCATGTTCTTTTATGAAGATAAGTAAAACCAAAAAAGTTTGCCAAATTTAGTAGGAGATTCTATAGGGTTTTAAGTAGGGATGAAAGTTAGGAAGTTCTTGCCCAGGAATATGCATGAGTTCTTATACAATTTATTTTAGACCCTATCCCTGAGGTCCCTTTATAGAACCCAGATTAGAAAACTCTATTCTCCACTGCTATCATGAGAATATTATGCTTTCAGAGGAAACTAGGTATTAGGAAACACCACTCTCCACCATGGTTTATCTTGTTTTTTTAGGTCTGGAGAAAATGAACTTTAAGTGCTGCCCAGCTCCATCCATGACATCACTGTTGGTACAATTGACAGCAGACAGAGCAGTGAGAAAAGGAACTACCAAGCTTGAGGCTGCATTTCTCTCTATAGTAATAATAGAAAATCATGTGTTTATCTACCCCAATAAACATTTATTATGTAGCTATTTTACAGAAACCATATTTGAGGGGGGATGAAGAGGTGGCTTAGTGGTTAAGAGTACTGGCTGTTCCTGCAGAAGATCCTGGGTTCACTTCCCAGCACCTACATGATAGCTAACAGCAGTGTTTAACTTTAGTTCTCAGGGATCCAATGCCCTCTCCTGACCTCTGTGGACATTGCACAATGTGGGTACACTTACACAGATGCAGGTAATAGGCGCTTACACATAAAATAAAATTAATAAATAAAATATGTTAAAAATAGAAAGCATATTTGAAAGTTCTGGAGGAAAATATAACAATAAAATCTACATTATTCAGATTATTAATTTAGATAAAAACCAGAGATTCCCCATATAAGAAAGATAGAATTACATTAGGAATACTGGAATTTTCTTCCAATATTTTATTTTGATGTCAGCAAAGAATCCATGAGATGTTAGTGCAGGAAAGAGAACTGACAGATCCATAGATCCCCCAATAAGCCTTATCCAAAGAAGAATAAGAAGTTTACCACTGGATGGTGGGGCTGTCGGTGTTTGGGTACAACAGCCTGCAGATAGGTTTTGCATGAAGGATGCTTGTACTCATGGATTATCACTTATAGCTAAAAATGAAAAAAAAAACTGAGAGAAAGATGCAGGACAGTTATGGCAGAATGCATGATCTGGGATGGGGTGGGGGGGGAGGGAAAGGGAAATAAGCCTGAACTGAATTGGAAAAAATGTATGAAATGCACAAAGCATCAATAAAAACTAATTAAAAAAATAAAAAAAATAAAAGGGTAAATCCATATAAAAAAAAAAGAAGTTTACATGGAATTATTAACTATAAGATATTTTATAAATTTGAAAGTATACTTTGAGATTTGGCAGACATCTTATTCAAAAGAAAGCTTGAGAAGATAAGTTAGAAAAAACAGTTGAAAAATATAGTTTAGTAGCAAAATATCACACTCTCATAGGGAAATAAGTTAGTAAAAAAATGAGGGAAAAGTCAGTCAAACTCCCAGAAGCTTCTCCACACAGGAATTTGTGTGATTTTAGGTTTTCTACAAATAGTGTTAAATATTTAACCTTGATACCACCAGTAAACCCAAGAAAAGCACCATCAGATTAGTTATAAGAAGTTAGCTATATATTTTTATATGTTTTACTTTTTTAGGGCTGTCATAAAAACTGCTGTAAATCTGATGGCTTAAAGTGACAGAAATATGATCTCCACAGCCCTAGAGGTTAGAAGTCTGCAGCCAAAATGTCTGCAAAGTCACACTCCCTCTGAAGACCCCAGGGAAGAATCCTTCCTCACCTCTTCCTTGGCTTGGTGCTTCTCAGCACTATCGGGAAGTCAGTGGCTCTTGTCTTATGGCTGTCTTACTTCCAAGATTTGGCTCCTTTTTGGGAGAATCTTCCTGCTTATAAGAATACCCATACTTTTAGTTGGAACCCATCCTATTCTAATCTTTAGATGCTTTAATCTCCATATAAGTTTCTGCAAAGATATTTTTTTCTGAAAATACCATAGTCTGAAATTTATGTGTGATTATACATTTTTTTGGGAGGGGCGTCAGTATTCAATGGACAACACTATTTCATCAATTTAAAGCAATTTTAGTTTAAAATATTGTTATGCCTATAGAAGAGAGAACTTGTATTCAAAAGTCAAAAATTAAGGGTTGAGGATGTTGCTTACGTGGTAAAGTATTTGGCTTGCACACACGAGGCTCTGGGTTTGATTCCTAGCCTCATATTAACTGGGCATGATAATGTATTCCTGTAATTCCATTACTGGGGAGGGGGAGGCAGGAATATCAAAAGTTCAAGGTCATCCTTAAGAGTTTGAGGCTGGCCTGGGCTACATGAAGCCCTGTCAAACAAACAAAGGAACAACCCTTCCCCACCAAAGCCAAAAGTTATTTCTGTAAGTTGGCGATTTATAGCATATAGGTATAGGAAAGTGAAATTGTACATATTCCTCTTCTGTAAGCTTTATACTTATCATTTAATAATTTGTGCAAAGGAGTCTCCTAGCCAGCACCACAGCAGCAGCGGGACTCTGAGGGGAAGCCAGAGCGTGGGAGAGGAGAGCAGTAGCCATCAGCCTCTGGGGAAGACAGCCCTCAGTGACCCAAGTGGAAAAACACCAAAACACCCCTTCTGCTTCTGCGTGATCAGTGTGGGTGGAATCTTTAAGCCAGCACAGCAGCAGCAGTGGGACATGGAGAGGAGGCCAAGGGAGCAAGCCCAACTCCCCCACCCTGCCACCATCCCTCCTCTCCTGCTTATGCTGAGCTGTGAGTGTCCTGGGGGAATAGAGGCAGTCAGTCCAAGGTGCAAGGAAATGGAAGAAACAGGAGCCTTCCACAACTCCAGTCCCAGCACACTAGGTTTCACAGCCAACCAAGAGGAACTGGCCAGAGGGAAACAGAGTGAAGGTAGTGCTCAGTGGTGAACTAACCTAGTCATTACCCATCCAATTTCCAGAAAACCTTCAGAACAGAAAGGGAAGTGTTAGCTAGACGTTCCCATATATAACAAAACCCAAAAACCTGAAACTTAGACCTGCCAGCCCTCCATAAACAAGAAGACAAAGAAAGCACCTGAAGGAAACAAGCAAATTAAGGCTCCAAAGCAACAAAGAAAAAGTTGAGATTAGAATCAGAATACAAACAATAAAATAAACCCACATGCCAAAAACACAACGAAAAAACAAAATGGGAAAAATGCAGAATAAACCCACCTCTACCAGTCCTGTAAAAGTAGAAGACTTTCTAAATCAGACACCAGTGGCACAGGAACACGATATCTCCCTAGAAACACCCAAGACACAGATATCAGAAGAACAATCTTAGACACACTCAAAGAAAACAAGGAATATAAAGAACAAATCAAAGAACTAAAGGGAGAGAATGACAAGCTCAGGAAGGAACTAGAAAGTAACAACAATAAACTCATGAAGGAACTAGAGGGAGAGAATGGCAAACTCAGAAAGGAACTAGAGGGAGGGAATGACAAACTCCAGAAGGAAGTGGAAACACTGAAGAGATACCAGGTTGAAATGAAAAAGGAAACAGACCAGAGAAGCAAGGAGCTACAAGAACAGAATGACAAGCTCCAAAAGGAAATGGAAATACTGAAGAAACCACAGGATGAAATGAAAAAGGAAATTGAACACTCACCTAATTAAAAGGAAAGAATGGGAAGAAGTCTCAGGAACAGATAGGAGGAAGCAGAAAATAAGAGGAAAGAATGGGAGAAAGTCTCAGGAACAGATTGGAGGAAGCAGGAAACAGAGTATCAATACTGGAGAATAAAGTGGAAGAACTAGAATGCATAAGAAAGGAATATGAAAAAAAATGCAAGAGTGGAACAATCAGGAAATGTGGAACACTATGAAAAGATCAAACCTCCATATCATAGGGATAGAGGAAGGAGAATAATCTCAAGACGACGGTATTGAACAAATCGTCAACAGAATAATAGAAGAAAATTTCCCCAAACTGAAAAAAGACAAACCCATACAAATACAAGAAACACATAGAACATCAAATAGACCAGATCAGAAAAGAAACTCTCCACGCCATATCATAGTTAAAACCCTAGACACCCCAAACAAAGACAAGATACTGAAAGCAATGAGAGAAAAACAACAAATTATATATAAGGGGAAACCCATCAGAATTACAGTGGACTTTTCAATGCAAACTATGAAAGCTAGAAGGACATGGACCAAAGTATTCCCAGTACTAAACCACTATAGATGCCAACAGTGATTACTACACCCAGTTGAAGGAGAAAGAAAGTCTTCCATGACATAAACAAGGTGAAAGAATACATGTCCAGGAAACAAATACAAATCCTTCAGAAAATTAAGCAATTCAAAGGACAGAAGAAAGGATAAACTATGCCCAGTGTGAGAGAGAAACAAATACAACTATAACTACAAAAATACAAACCTAGACCAATAATGCAAATTGATAAGATGAAAAGAAGCAACACACATCTCTAAATAATAACCTTAAATATTATTGGGCTAAATTCCTCAATCAAAAGACATAGATTGGGATAATGGATTATAAAACAGAATCCATCTATATGCTGTCTACAGAAAACTCATCTCACCCTCAGGGATAGGCACCAACTGAAAGTGAAAGGATGGAAAAAATATTCCAAATGGAACTAAAAAGCAAGCAGGAGTTGCTATTTTAATATCAGACAAAATAGACGTCAAAGTAAAACTAATCAAAAGAGACAAACAGGGCCATTGCATCCTTATCAAAGGAAAAATTAGCCATGAAGATTTTACAATAATAAATATATACACACCAAACTGTAGTGGATCCAACTTTATAAACACAGTCCTGCAAGACGTTAAGGCACAGATTTATCCCAACACACTAATATTGGGGGACTTCAATACCCCACTGAGTCCTTTGGATAGGTCAACTGGACAAAGAATAAACAGAGAGACATCCAAACTGAACAATACAATACACCAAATGGATCTCACAGACATCTACTGAAGATTCCACCCAGACAACGGAGAATACACTTTCTACTCAGCACTTCATGGAACCTTCTCCAAAATCGCCCACATACTGGGACACAGAATATACCTCAACAAATGCAAAAGGATTGAAATAATTTCATGCATTCTAGCAGACCACAGTGCAATAAAGCTCAGTATCAACATCAGGATAACCCTACCACCCACAAGAACACATGGAGATTAAACAACACACTCTTGAATAATGAATGGGTCAAGGAAGAAATTAAGAAAGAAATAAAAGCATTCCTGGAACTAAACGAAAATGACAATACAACACAACAAAACCTTTGGGATACTTTAAAAGCAGTCCTAAGAGGGAAATTTATAGCCCTGGGTACCTACATTGAAAAAAAAAATCCCAGAAAGAGTGCAAATAAGAGATCTAACACTGCAGCTAGAAACACTTGAGAAACAACAGCAAATGAATTCTAAACCCAACAGACAGGAAGAAATAACAAAAATCAGAGCAGACATCAATGAAATAGAAACAAAGAAAATAATACAAAGAATAAATGAATCCAAAAGTTGCTTTTTTGAAAGGGTAAACAAGAGAGATAGACCTCTAGCCCAGTTAACCAAAAGAAAGAATGAACAACCCCAAATCAACAGAATTTGTGATGAAAGGGGAAACATCACAACAGACAACGAAAAACTCCAGACAATGATACGGGAACACTTCAGAAACCTATACTCTATTAAGTTTGAAAACCTAAGAGAAATGGATGAGTATCTGAAATCCAGGGAATCACCAAAGCTTAACCAAGAAGAGATTGACAGCTTAAATATACCCATAATATTTGAGGAAATTGGAGATGTAATAAAATACTTCCCAAATAAAAAATAGCCCAGGCTCAGATGGGTACACAGCAGAATTCTATAAAACATTTAAAGAAGACTTATAGCCGTTATTCTCAAACTGTTCCAAAGAATACAAGCAGAGGGAAATCCCCCAAATTCTTTCTATGAAGCCAGAATCACTCTAATACCAAAACCAGGCAAAGATACAACCAAAGAAAGAAACTATAGACCCATCTCATTAATGAACACAGTTGCAAAAATTCTCAACAAAATTCTTACAAACTGTATACAGACCCACATGAAAAAGATCATCCATAATGACCAAGTTGGATTCATACCAGAGATGCAGGGATGGTTCAACATACATAAATCAATAAATATCATAAAACACATAAATGGACTGAAAAACAAAAAACACACCATCTCAATCGATGTAAAAAAAGCCTTTGACAAAATCCAGCATCCCTTCATGCTTAAAGTCCTAGAGGGAGTTGGACTGGAAGGATCATTCCTCAATGTAATCAGAGCCATATACAAGAAATCCATAGCCAACATCATCCTAAATGGAGAAAAGTTAGAAGCATTACCCTTAAAGGCAGGAACATGGCAAGGCTGCCCACTATTGCCACTCCTCTTCAATATAGTGTTTGAAACACTTGATAGGGCAATAAGGCAAAAAAGGGAAATTAAAGGAGTACTAATGGAAAAGAGGAAGTCAAACTATCCCTTTTGCAGATGATATGATAATTTACCTAAGGGTGGCTAAAAACTGTACCAGAAAACTAGAAATGATCAAGACTTTCAGTAAAGTGTTGGGATACAAAATTAACTTACAAAAATCAGTAGCCTTTCTTTACACCAACAAGTAACTGAAGAAGGAATATAAGGAGACCTTCCCACCCACAATAGCATCAAAAACAATAAAATACCTGGGAACGAATCTAACCAAAGACACCAAAGATCTCTAAAACAAAAATTTTAAGACCCTGAAGAAGGAGATTGAAGAAGACACCATTAGATGGAAAGATCTCCCATCCTCATGGATTGGAAAAATTAATATAGTAAAAATGTCCATTCTATCTGAATTAATATACGTGTTCAATGCAATCCAAATTAAAAGATCCATGAGTTTCTTCACAGGCTTGGAAAAAAAATCCTTAAATTCATATGGAAAAACAGAAGACCTCAAATAGCCAAGGCAACCCTGAGTGAAAAGAGCAATAAAGGGGAATAATCTTATCAGACTTCAAACTATATTACAGGGCTATAGTCATAAAAACAGCCTGGTACTGGTACAAAAACAGACCTATAGACCAATGGAACAAAATTGAGGATCCAAACTTGAGCACACACAATTTTAGTCACCTCATATTTGACAAAGGGGCTAAGAATGCTCAATAGAAGAAAGACAGCATCTTCAGCAAGTCGTGTTGGAAAAACTGGATCCACTTGTAGAAAAATAAAACTAAACCCCTACTTCTCACCCTGTACAAAAATCAACTCCAAATGGATCAAAGACCTCGACGTTGAAACCTGAAACTCTGAAGGTGAAGAAAACATTGGCAACAACCTAAAAGACATAGGCATAGGAGAAGACTTCCTAAATCATACAGCAGCTGCAAGGGAAGTGAGTTTGAAAATTGACAAGTGGGACCTCATTAAACTCAAAAGTTTCAGTACAGTGAAAGAAACACTCAGTGAAATGGAGAGAAAACCCATAGAATGGGAGGAAACCTTCACCAGTTATACATCTGACAGAGCATTGACTTCCAGAATATATAAATTACTCAAAAAACAAAAACAAAGGACTCACTCAAAAGATGGAGTAAAGAGCTGAAGAGAGACTTAACAAATGAATAAATAAAGATGGCTGAGAAACATCTTAAAAAAGTTAAACATCACTAATAATTAAGGAAATGCAAATTAAAACCACCTTAAGATATCTCACTCCCATAAGACTGGCTAAGATCAAGAAAACAAATGATACCAAATGCTGGAGAGGTTGTGGGGAAAAGGGAACACTCATCCACTGCTGGTGGGAACGTAAACTCATACAACCACTATGGAAAGCAGTATGGAGAACTCTGAAAAGACTCAAGATGAACTTACCACCTGACCCAGCCATACCGCTCTTGGGTATATATCCACAAGATTCATTGTACTGCAGAGGTACATGCTCAGCCACGTTCATTGCAGCTCTCTTCACAATTAGCGAAGAGCTGGAACCAACTGAAATGCCCCTCAACTAACAAGTGGATAGAGAAAACGTAGTGCATCTACACAATGGAGTTCTATGTAGCAGTAAAGAAAGATGGCATCATGAATTTTGCAGGTAAATGGATGGAATTAGAAGATATTAAGCTAAGTGAAGTAACAAAGTCACACAAAAGCAAACGATGAATGGTATTCCTCATTTGTGGATTCTAGCGCCAAGCACAGAGTTGTAAGGCAAACTGAACAACATCAATGTTACATACCCTTTTGCCTGAAAGCAACTGTGCTCTGATAATATAAATCCCTTAAGAGGCTCTAGAATGAACCCACCACTTATTTTTAGACTTTGTAATCTTGGTATATGTATAGAGGATACATAGACATATCTATAAATTTAAAAAGGAAAAATGTGGATTCTGAAATATGATATGGAAATGACAGTTTGTGTACAGATGATATAATCATAAATAAATATATATATATATATATATATATATAATGTGTTGAAGCTATACAGATAGAAGGGAACAACAACAGCAGAGGAACAGGGACAGGCAACCTACTGAAACAGTAAAGTTTCCCCAAGAACAATAATCCTCTGTTCTGAAAAACTTTGAAAAGAATCAGAAAAAGATACAGGGCAGGGATGGCAGGGTGCATGAGCTTGGGTGGGGTGAGGGGCATGGAAGACAATATGAGTCTAGATTGGACTGAGAAACGATGTATGAAATACACATAACTTCAATAAAAATATTAAAAAAATAATTTATGCAAAAAAGCAAGAGACATTTTATATAGATCTCAGTAGTAAGAAAACGTGTGTCTTAGTTTCATTATAATTCCCTAGTTAAAACTTTATCTGCTATAAAAAGATTATCTTAATCTATTTATGTCATTAAGAGCATCATGTGTCAATAATGACTGAATATATAAAGCAGTCTTATATGGTACATATATACAATGGAATTTTATTTAGTTATAAAGAAAAATAAAATAATGAAATTTGCAAGAATGGAACTGGAAAATATTATAGTGAGATAAACAAGGCCCTTAAAGACAAATGCCACATGTCTTTCATACATGGATGCGATCTTCAGATTTTAGATCTGTATATTTAATTTGAAGTGTAGAGGTCAGGAAACCAGAAAGGGCCCATGGGCCAGGCCTTAATGAGAGGAGGGGATAGTAGAACATGTGATGTGAAAGAAGGCAGACAGAATACTGGAAATGAACAGTTTAAGCATGGACGAATGGAGAAGGATGGGGGAGAGGAAGGGTAGGGTATAAGTTAACCAAATTAAAGATGTATGGAAAATCTATGGGAACCCATTACTTTGTAAGCCAATTAAAAGCATAATGCAAAAATAGTTTTAAAGTAGGTACTCTGCTTCCATAAACAATTCTGCTTTGAAGACATGGGTTATTAAGTGAAAAATCTCACTGCTCAATGTGGGATTCCTCCCCATGAGTTATTGGTTCAGGAGGCTTTAGAGGTTGCCCCCCCCCCCAAAAAAAAACAAGCCTTTGTTCTTGGTTGGCCAGCATAACTTGACGGCATGACCTTATTTTTGAAGCTACTTCTCAATTTTGTTGCAGGGCAGAAAAATCAAGGTGGGACTGATTGGGAGACTTTTAATCTGCTGGCCAAAAGGTGCTATACAGACTATTGTGAGAGAAGAGACATAAGGGTTCTTGCAGTTCTGAACCCTGCAAGCTACTATATTGTCAAACCAGACATGATCTGCTCATTGGTGCAACAGTGGCTTGACTGATAGCAGATAATCAACCACTTTTTGGATTTTAAGCCTGCTCCAAAAAAGGGAACTCATGCCTGGTACTGTAAAGCTTCTCAGAAACCCATGACTGTAGAGGTCATAGCATCTAGGTTGAAAATTACAATGGTTGTTTTGCTAAATAGATATATCAAACTGCATTTTAAACATCTATATTGATATCCATATGCTATTCTCAACCTTGGTCAGGGAAGTTTCATTTGTTCATAGGCAGTGGTCAATGCAGAGGCTCATGATCAATCACAGAGGTGAGAATAAGTGACTGTTGAGTGCTAAGCTCTAAATAGGACATTTATGTTCAACCTATTCCCAATGCTTCAAGGCTCAGGGAATGTTAAGAAAGAGGGGTTGGAAAGAACGTAAAAGCTGGGGGATGGGGAGGAGTGCTGGGAAGGCCTCCTGGACAAACTCTACGGGGTTGGTATCTGTGCAAGATCAAGCCAGGTTGCCCATGTTCTAGTGAATGATCCCACATCCATGTGCATGTAGGCAGTATTGTTTGGACTCAATGAATTATAAGGAAAAAAGGACATGAAGTTGGGGGGCAAACATGCTGAGAGTTTAGGGGGAGAGGGAGTGGGGGTGGATATGTTAAGATATACTGTATATATGCAAGTAATTATCAAATAATTTAAGACTTGTGGGGGCTGGAGGGATGGCCTAGCGGTTAAGAGAGCTAACCGCTCTTGCAGAGGACCTGGTTTCAATCCCCAGCATCCACATGGTAGCTGAGAACCGTCTGTAACTCCAATTCCAGGAGAACTCCAGTTCCAAGGGAATCTGACACCCTCTTCTGACCTCCGCGGCATTGCACAACACAGGTGCACAGACCTACATGCAGACAGTACATTCATACACATAAATTAAAAAAAAAGAATTTAAGACTTGCTTTAAAAATGTGGGTGAACTAAGTTGTATGATCATGATATTGTTCTATTGAGGGCTGATGAGATGGCTCAATTGGTAAAGGCATCTGCTGCTAAGCCTGATGACCTGAGTTCAAATCCCTGGAATCCACATGGTGGAAGCAGAGAACCCGCTCCCACAGGTTGTCATCTGGCCTCCACAGATGTATGCTGCATATGTGCCCCCAACTGAATAAATGCAACAAAACCCAAAATAGTTGTTTTGAAAAGTACAGTTTATACTAGTTTTAGTGAGAATGTATTGAATCATGTGTGTGACTATTTCTGAGGGTAAGCTAGTCTTCAGAGACACTACAGATCAGAATGATAATTTCTCTTGCTCATTCTCTTCTTTCTCTCTCTCTTCCATTGTGTGTGTCTGATTCCTACAACAGACTTTTTCCACATTCTGAATGGAATGACTGTTATGTCACAGGGAAATTCAGCCTAGTATTGCCCCAGGCTCATAAACTATGACTGGGGAAAGAAATAATATCCACATAGAGTCTGATTCTGATTGGTCTGAATTGGATCACCTGGTAATTTTCAGGCCAGATGTGTGGCCAGAGAGTTGGGGTTCTTTGTTTATCCTTGAGTTCTGTATGTGTTGTATGGTTGAGGGCATGGTAAGTGGTCATGGCTGTTAAGTCTGTAGTCACAGAATAGGGTAATACTGCTATCCCTGCTATGATCAAACCCATACAAGTAGCAGTTCCAGGTTCATACTAAATAGTCCTAAACATACTCAGTGCTGAACATTGGGTTCTTTTCAAACTTTCATAATGTGTACCTAAATATCTCTGATATTTTTTTGAGGAATCTTAAGCTAAGGTGACTGTTTCCTGCAGCTTAAACATGACTTTTGGAAGTCTCCCTTCCAGTATATTGAAAAGAATTGCTGTTATGAGGAGATTAACCATGGCATTTGGAAATGTCAGAGGTGCTTTTGATTATGGTAACACTGGATGATGCATCTCGCTATACAAGATTCTGTTTATTGAGGGCTTGTGTGTTCATGACATTGCCAGATATCTTCTCCTCTGTCCTGGTTCAGCAAATAAGCTTTCGCATTGAAGCAATTCACTCCTTATAAAGTAATTATCATTAGAAAATGTCACTGAATAAATTTTAAGGGAAAATAAGCAGAGAGATCTGATTAGTGGCTGATTTAGGAAAGGAGAGCCCTACATTCATACAGAAGATTGTTAGGAATCCAGTTATTAAACACACTTATCTGAACAATGAAATGGTTAATAGGGCTCTATAAAGTTCCAGACATATCCAATAGAGATAAAAATAACTTAAAATCTTTGTTGAAAATAGTAGCTGATACATTTGTTTTACAAAATACATACTTGAATATATGCACAAAGTGAATTAATTATTAACTAATATTTATTGACTACTCAGAGGTGTTGGGTCTGCCAATTGTTTTACAGGTCATATTATTACAGTCTCTTTATATTCTTATAGCATATATATATATGTACATCATATATATATATATATATATATATATATATATATATATCCATACTGTTTTTATTTTAATTGTACAAATGTAGACATCTGAGACAAGTTTGATAAATTTTCCAAGATGACCTCAATGGAGCAGAACTAAGATTTTATATCCAAATGTATTTGACTCAATTTGTCATAGATAGATAAGCTTGCCAAACTCTGCATGTCCCTGTTACTGAGATCTTGCAGAAAGCAGTCATTTCATTATTCATGTATGAAGTTGGTGATCAATAAAATTAAATCAGATGTAAAACAATTGTTTTTATAAGTCAGCCACATAAAATTTGTCTTTTGATGTAGCCCTAGAGGTGAAATGGTAGCTAAATTTTGGCCCACATTTTTTTCCTTTAATGTGTGGAAGCACATTGAAATTCCAAGAAGTAAGGTTGCCAGGTTTAGCAAATGAAAATATAGCTTGCATTAGAGTTATTTATTTGAATTGGAATTTAATTGGACAGCATTAGTCTGGCAATCTTAATTTAACAACCTTTAACTTGAAGTTATTTGGTACTTACTTTTGTTCCTCCTGAATTGTTTTCCTCTGTCAGTATTTCTTTCCTGCTCTATGACTTCCAGACCAGGCCTTTAAGTGGTTTAAGTCAGGTAGGTTGTACTCAGCCAG
Organism: Rhizomys pruinosus; assembly: GCA_009823505.1. NCBI lineage: Eukaryota > Metazoa > Chordata > Mammalia > Rodentia > Spalacidae > Rhizomys > Rhizomys pruinosus. The sequence goes on from VZQC01006899.1 coordinate 41,145, forward strand.
CATCTTCCTTCTTCATTTCTTATTTGAAGCTTTATCACTGTCTTGATTTTTTATGTGTTAGGCATTTACTGTTATTATAGCACTTTGAAAATCATCCAGCATACAAAAACAAATAAGATTTATTGATAGGAATTAAGTTTAGAAACTATTACTAGAATAAAAAGGCGTGTTAGAGAAAATAGGATCAGATTTGAGGGCAGACAGATGGAGATAGGTGTCCTAAGTACTACAGAACTTAAAACATGAGTGATGGAGATGATGAATTAGTCACACACAATAGGCCAGGGATTCACTTGATGCGGTGGTTGAGATAATCATAATGGATCATCAATGAATGTAGCTTTTGCAAAATGTTTTATACAGAGAGAATCACAGTTTTAACAGCAGTTTCCTAGCATTCTGCTAGAATGCTATACAAACACAAGAAAATCTCATTGCTTCTATCTATAAATATGTATTTAGTTAAGGATGTCTCTTGCTAATGGAGAGTCTGGAAACTCATTTGAAGAAATATTCACTGAACATATATTATCACATGATACACTTAGATCACAGTTTACATTGATACATACCCACCTGCAAACATTTCCAAGGAAGGAAGGGAAAAATTTATTTAGTATGGTCTCACTGTCAGAGATATGTGAGCATGGCTCTATGAATAAAAAATAAAGAGAATATAGTACTTGTGTTACTGTTTGTCTTTCTCTCTCTTTTCCCTCTGTTTTCCCACAAACAGTAACCTTATATGAATTTTGAACTGTTCCAGCTCTCCCCTCATTCACTGCGGATGAACTTCCACATTCAGTTTCAGTCGTGGCATGTGACTATTGATCCCTCTTGTGGTTGCATGGTCAGTCAGGCTTTTCTGAATGAGCACATGCATCTTCTAACTCTCTGGCTGTAGATATCACATTCTTCTCATGAGACTTTATATCCGAGGTGCTCATAAATCAGATTATGCTAGATAATTTAAGGATATCATACATAACAAGAAAGATAATAAAATTAGAGTGCTGTAAGTCAAATTTCAGAGGGTCACCTATAATACAGTATTGCATGGAATTCTGAAAATAAAATTTTATAGATGTGAATAAAGAATTAGTTTTTAAAAGTCATTAAATCACCATAACCCCATAAACCAAACACATTAGCAGTTAAATAATTATTGCTCATTCTTGAATTTCCTTACATGAATATGAGTGTCTGCAAATTGCTTAAATAATAAGCAAAGAGTCTATAATTCACTTTGAAAGTCAATCACCAGAAAATTAAATAGAATTTAGTGTGGCTTAGTCACTGTGACAGAATTTAATGCTTTATTTTCTGTGAATTATAAGGCAAATTTGTAAGGGAACTTACTGAAATACTTGCTGGAATAATGTCAATAATATTCCAGTGGTTTGGACCAAATTGCAAATCACAACTTCTTATACAGAAATTGCATTGCTTTTAGGATAAAGTCCAAAACTGTTTTTATTTTATTTTATTTTATTTATTATCATTTCTTATTTTGTGTGTGTGAGTGTATTCCCTGCATGGATGTAAGTGCACCCATGTCATGCAATGCCCAGGGAGGTCAGAAGAGGGTGTCAAATCCCCTGTAACTAGAGTTATTAGGCAGTTGCTAACCACCATGTAGGTTCTGGGATTCAAACCCAGGTCCTCTGCAAGGACAGCCAGTGCTCTTAAGCACTGAGCCATCACTCTAGCCCTGCAACTCTTAAGATCTGCCACGATATGCTGTCTTTTTCTCTCTCAGCTTCCTCCTCCTATTTTATACCTCATATAAACCCCGCCACTCATCTATTCACCATTTCCTGAGTCAGATGGTTTCTCATCTTGGTTTTCCTATGATTGCTTTCCACAGTAAAGCCCCAGTTCCTACCCCACCGTAACCCAGTTAACTCTCTGCTTGCTCTGTACACCTTCTGCTTTTAATCTCCGGGTAAGACTTATCCCAGCATATGATAGTTACTTCTTTACTGTACATATATATATACACATTATATTTATCAAATCTAGACCCGTGTCCCCCAAAATATCTCCCACCCCACCAGAGCTCATGCATTCTGCCAAACATGATTTTCATCTCTTTCTCAGTCTTTCTCAATATTCTCCATGTGGAAGTTGACTGTTTTGAGTAGAAGTTCACTGTTCCAGTCAGTTCTTTGATGCAGTCCTTTCTGTTGTTTTTGTTGTTGTTTCCAATATGCAACACTACCATCTGCTTGGACAAGAGCTCAAGGGGCTGTGCACAAGAAATATTTACAACTAGGTAATTGGCACTAGCATCCACAGATGAAGGATACCATTCATCGTTTGTTTTTCTGGGACTGTGTTACTTCACTCAGCATGATGTCCTCTAGATCCAGCCATTTTCCTTCAAAGCTCATGATGTCATCTTTCTTTACTGCTGCATAGAACTCCATTGTGTAGATGTACCACATTTTATCTACCCACTTGTCAGTTGAGGGGCATTTTTGTTGGTTCCAGCTCCTTGTTATTGTGAAGAGAGCTGAAATAAACATGGCTGTGCATGTATCTCTGTGGTGTGGTGAGTCTTGAGGGTACATGACTAGGAGTGGTATGGCTGGGTCGGGTGGCAAGTTCATTCCAAGTCTTCCAAGGGTTCTCCACACTGCTTTCCATAGTGGCTGTATGAGTTTGCATTCCCAGCAGCAGTGGATGAGTGTTCCCCTTTCCCCACAACCTCTNAAATAAAAATTAAAAAAAAAAAAAAGAGTACTGACTGCTCTTGCAGAGGACCCAGGTTCAGTTCCCAGCACCCACATGGTGGCTAAGAACCATCTTTAACTCCAGTTCCAGAGGAATCCGATGCCCTCTTCTGACCTCCGTGGCATTGCATGACACGGGTGCACCAACATACATGCAGACAGTACACTCATACACATAAAAAGTACTACAATAAAAGAAAAAATTAAGAAAATTGTTATTTTAATGCCAATGTAATGCTGATCTCCCCAATGAAATATATTCTCTAAATCTTGGACATTTGTTCCACATTGTCATAGTGTTAAACTTAATTTGGCATAAGAGTGCTCCAATCTTAAACCCTTAAACAGAACTGCAACTTAGTTTAGCCATTCTGGATGAACATCCACATAGGAGAGTGTTTTGTAACAGGGGAGTCTCAGCAGATACGAATAGCTGAGCTTAACTCAATCACAAGCACTTGGTCCCTGATGAGCCATACTGAGAGGCACATGTCAACAAACCGCAGTGTTTCTGCACCTGACCCCCACCTTCTGCTAAGTGCTACCTGAATTCCCCAGAAGTCCTCTGCTACTGCCTGTTGCATGGTCAGGAATGGTTCTCTGCTCAATGAAACCAACAAATTTAACATATCCAAAGTTTTAACTCTAAGATCTCCAGATGGCATCAACTACCGGGCTAATAAAGCATGTGTTTCAGAGACTGTGGAGGTGGATCTTCCTAAGAAGAAAGCTACACCTGTGCGAAACATTCTATGACCCTGATTAACTGTGGAGCACTGAGCACTGGAATAGTTCAGGGTGGGAGCCAAAGATGTGCTAGTTTTATTCCCTCCAGAGCTATTCATTCCTGTTCCTGTGTGTGGCCCAACATCCTTGTGGACTATTAGGTAACTTCCTTTGGAATGTATAAATAGAGCCCTAGCTTCCACCAACCCTGAGGCTAAGAATGCCATGAGGTAATTATGGAAATTTTGTAGAAATTAGTGTTCAGGTGTCACAAACCTGAATATAAACATTTGATACCAGATAGCAGACTATCTGAAGGCAAGGCATGTCTTCTGCCTCCAGAACCTGAAATGACTGCTGTCTGGCCTTCTTGCCCTTGACCTAGAATTATTTTACTGATATTTAATCACTGACATAAGGAAAAAAATGCCCAGAGGGTTAATTTTAAGACTCATTAAGAAAAAGGATTAGGAGGGTATTTATAGCACACTTCTTAATCATCCTCGCCATCTTTGGGTGTTCTTTAAAATTAGGCAATATCTCCTATACCTTCCTCAGGTTCAGTTGATCAATTCTGCCTGTGAGTTTAAGTGGTATCTCTCTATGCAAATGAGAGGTCACACCAGAGGTGATTAAATTAGAAGAGGCTCTACAAAGAGAGTTTAATGGCAGCTATTGATCTACTCATTACTTGGCTTCAGTTTTCAGACATCATTAGCTGGAAAGCACTTAACTGAAAAGTTTCTTTAATGTAGAAAAGGTGAGTAGGCATGAGAAATGTATGAAAGTTAAGTCAGCTTTCAGAACTCTCTCTCTCTCTCTCTCTCTCTCTCTCTCTCTCTCTCTCTCTCGTCTTTTTGAGACAGGGTCTCCCTGTAGCCCCAGCTGGCCTGAAACTCACTAGGTAGACCAGGCTGTCCTTGAACTCATAGAGATCCACCTGCCTCTGCCTCCCCTGGTGCTGGGATTAAAGGCGTGCACCACCACACTGGGCTAGGTTTCAGAATTCTGTTGCTGAGTGAAGGAGTTTCAAATGAAAAAGGAAAAAGATTTCTCTAAAAGACTGTCCACTTGCATCCTGGTTCCCAGGGCAAAGATGCAATTAGAAGTTGAGACACACCTTTGTTACAGGGATCCATCTCTCTTGTGACCCTTGAAAATTAAAAAAAAAAAAAAAA
>VZQC01006899.1:47995-119662 GCA_009823505.1 Rhizomys pruinosus
TTTTTTGTATTGTTTTCTTTGTTTCTATTTCATTGATTTCTGCTCTGATTTTTGTTATTTCTTCCTGTCTGTTGCGTTTAGGGTTCATCTGTTGTTGCCTCTCAAGTGCTTTTAGCTGTAGTGTTAGATCATTCACTTGTGCTCTTTCTGTTTTTCTAATGTAGGCACCCAGGGCTATAAACTTCCCTCTTAGGACTGCTTTTAAGGTATCCCATAGGTTTTGTTGTGTTGTATTGTCATTGTCATTTAGTTCCAGGAATGCTTTTATTTCTTTCTTTATCTCTTCCTTGACCCATTCATTATTCAGGAGAGTGTTGTTTAGTCTCCATGTGTTCTTGTAGATAGTAGGGCTTATCCTGGTGTTGATATTGAGCTTTATTGTACTGTGGTCTGATAGAATGCATGAAATTAGTTCAATCTTTTTGTATTTGTGGAGGTTTCTTCTGTGTCCCAGTATGTGGTCTATTTAGGAGAATGTTCTGTGGGGTGCTGAGTAGAAAGTGTATTCTCTGGTATTAGGGTGGAATATTCAGCAGATTTCTGTGAGGTCCATTTGGTGTATCATATCATTCAGTTCAGATGTCTCTCTGTTTATTCTTTGTCCTGTTGACCTATACAAAGGGCTCAGTGGGGTATTGAAAGTCCCCTACTTTTAGTGTACTGTGGTTAGTGTGTGACTTGTGGTCCTAGAGAATTGTCTTTATAAAGTTTGGTGCATATATATTCATAATTGTGCAATCTTCTTGGTGAATTGTTCCTTTGATAAAAATGTAGTGGCTTTCTTTGTCTCTTCTGATTTCTTTTAGTTTGAAGTCTATTTTGTCTGATATTAAAATAGCAACACCTGCTTTCTTTTGGTACCATTTGCTTGGAATATTTTTTCCCATCCTTTCACTTTGAGGTGGTGTCTGTCCTTGAAGGTAAGATGTGTTTCTTGTAGACAGCATATTGATGGGTTCTGTTTCTTAATCCAATCTCCCAGTCTATGTCTTTTGATTGGGGAATTTAGTCCATTAATATTTAAGGTTATGACTGATAGGTTTATGTTGCTTCCTTTTGCCTTATTATCCATTTGCAGTTTTGGTTTAGGTTTCTACTTCTGCAGTTATGCTTTTATTGATTTCTCTTTCTAGGTTCCTGGGGATGGCTGCTCTTTTCTTCTGTCCTTTGAATTGCTTCAAGTATTCTCTGAAGGGTTGGTTTTCCAGACATGTATTCTTTCATCTTGTTTATGTCATGGAAGGTTTTTCTCTCTCCTTCAACTATAATCAACATTTTGGCTGAGTATAGTAACCTGGGTTAGCATCTATTGTTCTTTAACACTGGGAATGCTTTGCTCCAGGTTCTTCTTGCTTTCATAGTTTGCACTGAGAAGTCAGTTGTAATTCTGATAAGTTTCCCCTTTATAGGTCACTTGTTTTTCTCTTGTGGATTTAAGGATTTTGTCTTTGTTTTGGGTGTCTAGCATTTTAACTATGATGTGGCCTGGAGAGTTTCTTTTCTGATCTTCTCTGTTTGGAGTTTTATGTGCTTCTTGTATTTGTATGGGTTTGTCTTTCTTTAGTTTGGGGAAATTTTCATCTATTATTCTGTTGAAGATCTGATCAATACCATTCTCTTGGGATTCTTCTCCTTCCTCTACTCCTATGATGCAGAGGTTTGATCTTTTCACAGTGTCCCACAGGTCCTGGTTGTTCCACTTTTGTGTATTTTTAAATTTTTCATAATCTTTGAGGTTTTTAGTTGTTCTGTGTTATCTTCCAAGTTTGATGTTCTTCGTTCTGCTTCCTCCATTCTGCTTCTGAGGCTTTTTCCATTCCTTTCCTCTTGATTGGATGACTGTTTGATTTCCTTTTTCATTTTCTCTTCTGATTTCTTTAGTATTTCTACTTCTTTTTGGAGCTTCTCAATCTCTTCCTGTAGCTCTTTGCTTCTCTGGTTGGTTTCCTTGCCTTTTCAGCATGGGATCTTTTCAGCGTTTCCTTCCTTCTGGAGTTTGTCATTCTGTCTCTCTAGGTCATTCTCGAGTTCTTCATTCTGTTTTCTTAGTTCTTTGATTTGCTCTTTATAATCTTGTAGTTCTTTAAATATGTTCCCAATTGTGTTTCTGATACCTNAGGGGATCAAGCCCCAAAATTCAAATGGTTTTGCCTATAAGTTGGGATATCATGCAAGGAGGGAAAGGCCCGATAAGTCCAGACCTGGTGTGAGCATGAAAAAATGTTTATGAGACGTCACTTGCTAATGTACGATTGGCCTCTGAAATGCCAGAGAGTGTTATCAAAGGCCACTAAAGCAATACAGCAAAATATTGGTCTCCTTGAGACAAGCAAGACTCCTCCATCAGTATCAGCTACACCTCAACTGCCTGGAGATACTGTGTAACAGTGGCTACCATGTGTCTATATATATCCCAAATCTAATTGGCTATTAGCTCTCTTCTTGGAGGTATAACTCACAGTGGATGCCACAAGCTTATGTCCTCTAGTGGTTAGGAGATGTTATAAGCCACAATAAGAACTTGTCAACCTTTATAGAGAAACCACAGTTTGTGGATTAGCATACCATCCAAACATCTGTGTCTATGCTCACAGCTTAGCTTGCCATAATAATTAGTACTGCTTAAATGCCTGTATATCTAATTGCTTGTGCTTTGTTAGTAGGATTAAAAAGGTATCCCTGGATAAGCTCTCAACACATGAAGAGGAACAACCTGAACAGACTAGAGTCCAAAATGACATCTCCAGAGAAAATAGACTGTTTTGCTTCTCACCCACTTGGGCCCCTTTCCCAAAGCCTAGGGAACAACTTGTGGAAGAGGAGGCTTGGTAGAATGTAAGGGCTGCGGAGAGGTTGGGGTGAATCGTGAGACTACAGCAATATAGACTGGACTCCTATTTGATCAACATGCTTGTGCATACAAGCTTCTCCAACTGGACTATGGGAACCTTGGGTTGTTCAAAATTTGGACATAGATACTTGCAAATTGGTTTTACATGAGTGTTGCTTACATTCATTGCTTATGCTTAATAATTTTGCTCACTTAAAAAAATCCACCAATTACCTAATTGTATGGCAAACTGAGTAACGTCAATGTTATTTGAAAACAACTGTGCCATTATATTGTAGAATCCCTTAAAAAAAAACAAATAAAAGAGAAAAAAATTAAAGGGGAAAATGTGAGTTCCTAAACACATTTTGGAATTAACCTATAGATTATTTTCAGTCATCATAATTTAGGTATTTGTGTGACATATATAATATATATGCATATTTAAGAGCAATGCAAATTGGAGGGAATGACAACAAAAGGACTGGGTCAAAGAACTGACTGAAAAAGTAAACTTCTGTTCCAAAAAGTAAACCTCTGCAAAGAAAAGCTTTATTTTTATTTTTTAATATTTTTTATTTTTATTTATTTCTGTATGTGTATGAATGTACTGTCTGCATGCAGGTCTGTGCACCCGTGTCGTGCAATGCCGCGGAGGTCAGAAGAGGACATCAGATTCCCCTGGAACTGGAGTTCTCCTGGAATTGGAGTTTCAGACAGTTCTCAGCCGCCATGTGGGTGCTGGGGATCGAACCCAGGTCCTCTGTAAGAGCGGTCGGTGCTCCCAACCACTAGGCCATCTCTCCAGCCCGCAAAGAAAAACTTTAAAAAGACTGAGAAAAATTTGCAAAACATGTATGGCAGAAAGCATGAGCATGGGTGGTGTGTGGGGCATGGAAGGAGAAATGACTCTAAACTGGATTGAGAAATATTGTATGAAATGAACAAAACTTCAACAAAAATATTGTAAAAAGAAAAAAAAAAAGAAAGGATATATATGACCTGAGTATCTTTAAGGAAAAGATTAGTAATATGAAACATAGAACTTATATATATATATATATATGAGTTCTATAAACATAGAACTCATATATATATATATATATGAGGAGGGGTCTTTTTGAGACAGGATCTCTCTTGTAGCCCCACCTGGCCTGAAACTCACTATGTAGACCAGGCTAGACCTGAAGTCACAGAGACCCACCTGCCTCTGCTTCCTGTGTGCTGAGATTAAAGGTGTGTGCTGCCACGCAGGACTTGTATACATGTATTATTTTTAAGGTGCTGAACTATATGATAAGTAATGATTTCACAAAATTTTCCTTGTTTCTAGCATGTATACTTGATTAGCTTTGCATTGTTATATAAGAGAAAATCAATTTGCATATCAATACATCTGAAAATTTATTAGATGGGTGAAGAAATATTTATTTATTTATTTATTTATTTATTTATTTATTTATTTATTTATTTATTTTAGTGTTCTTGAGACGAGGTCTCCCTGTAGCCCCAGCTGGCCTGGAACTTGCTCTGTAGACCAGGCTGGGCTTGAACTCACAAGAGATCCACCTGCTTGTGCCTTCTGAGTGCTGGGATTAAAGGTGTGTGCCACCAAGCCCAGGAGAAATTAATTTTTTTTTAATGTCCCTTTTTCTAAAAATTTTATGTATTTATTTTTTTTTCAATTTAATTTTTATTGATGCTTTGTGCATTTCATACATCATTTTCCAATTCAGATCAGGCATATTTCCCTTTCCCTTCCCCCCACCCCCACCCCATCCCAGATCATGCATTCTGCCATAACTGTCCTGCATCTTTCTCTCAGTTTTTTTTTCATTTTTTAGCTATAAGTGATAATCCATGAGTACAAGCATCCTTCATGCAAAACCTATCTGCAGGCTGTTGTGCCCAAACACCTAGCAGCCCCACCATCCAGTGGGGGGTGACAGGTTGTTTGTTCAATCAAGTTGATCAAATGAGTGTCCAGACTACATTGCTGTAGTTTCACCATTCACCCCAATCGCAGCCCTTACATTCTACCACGCCCCCTCTTCCGCAGGTTGTTCCCTAGGCTTAGAAAAGGGGCACAGGTGGATGAGAGGTAAAACAGTCCACTCTCTCTGGAGCTGTTGACTTGGACTCTGGTCAATTCTGGCTGTTTCCTTTCATGGGCTGACAGTTTGTCCAGGAGTAACCTTTCGATCCTACTAATGAAGCACAAGCAATTAGATATATAGGTATTTAAGCAGCACTAATAGTTATGGTAGGTTACTTTGGCATAGACACATATGTTTGGATGATATGTTAATCCATGAATTACATTTTTCCCCCCTGTTAAATATGACAGGGTCTTACTGTGGCTTATAACATCTAACCTGTAGAGGATGTAAGCTTGTGGCATCAGCCATGGGTTATTCCTCCAAGGACAGAGCCAATAGCCAATTAGATTTGGGTGTATTTATTTTTTTTATGTGTATGAATGTACTGTCTGCATGTAGGTTGATGCACCCGTGTCTTGCAATGCTGCGGAGGTCAGAAGAGGGTGTCGTCAGATTCCCCTGGAACTGGAGTTAAAGACAGTTCTCAGCCACCATGTGGGTGCTGGGGATCGAACCCGGGTCCTCTGCAAGAGCAGTTGTCGCTCTTAACCGCTAGGCCATCTCTCCAGCCCGAGAAATTAATTTTTTAAAAATCACTTAGCTAGGGGCTGGAGATTTGGCTCAGTGGTTAAGAGTGCCTACTGTGCTTGCAGAGAACCCGGGTTCAATTCCCAGCACTCACATGGCAGCTAAGAACCATCTTTAAACTGGGCATGGTGGCGTATGCCTTTAATCCTAGCACTCAGGAGGCAGAGGCAGGCGGATCTCTGTGAGTTCAAGGCCAGCCTGCTCTATAGAGTAAATTCCAGGACAGCTGGGGCTATAGGGAGACCCTGTTAAAAAAACAACAACTTTAAAACAAATCACTTAGCTAGATCAGGTCAAAGAATATTGGGGCTTGAAGACAACACAATGAATTATTGCATTCTGATAGTAATAAAGAAATAAATAAATTATAACCACAATATCTAAGACCCCTGGGGCACAATTAAGAGATAATACTTACAAATCTTTAGTATGGAACAGGAAGACAAATAAAGACATAGAAAACCTATATAGTGAATTAGTAGCAAAAAAAATTAGAAAGATACAGACATCCGTGTCCAAGAAAGAGGCACTTACAATTCCATAGAGACATGTCCATAAAGAAGCTCTGCACGTCATACCGTTTGTGTGTGTGTGTGTGTGTTTAAAATACCAAGAAATGGCACATGCCTTTAATCCCAGCACTCAGGAGGCAGAGGCAGGTGGATTTTTGTGAGTTCAAGGCCAGCAGCCTGGTCTACATAGTGAGTTCCAGGACAGTTGGACCTACAGGGAGACCCTCTCTCAAAAAGACCAAAAAATAATAAATAAATAAATAAATAAATAAATAAATAAATAACCAAGAAACTAAATAACTGCTAACCGAGATGGCTATATCTAGTAAAGTAATCCTTTAGTAAAAATCAAAGAAATGGGTAGTGGAGAGATAGCTCAGCAGTGAGGAGCAATGGCTGCTCTTGTAGAGGACCTGGGTTTGAGTCCCAGCACTCACAAGGTGACTAGCAACTGTCCATGCTTTCATTTCCAGGGGATCCAACGCCCTCTTCTGACCTCTACAGGCACTGCATGACATGGTTGAACTAAAATAAATGCAGCAATATTCTCATACACAAAAATAAAAATAATAAATAAAATATTAAAAAATAAAGTATTTTTAAATGAAAAATACTAAAGGCTTTTATAATAAGCATAAAATAAATCAATTCATGACCATTAGGCCAGCTTTATAGACTCTAATTAAAGGAACCTTACACATAGATGAAGTAAAATACAATCATGAGAAATCAAGGAAAATCTTAATGTCTTTAGAAAAAAGAGAACAAATAATAATAATTAAAAAGGAAAAGCAACACTATTAACTCATCAAACCACAAAGATGGATAGCAGGAAAAGACATGAGTACAGAGTATTTGAAACCACCAGGAAAAAGTAACAACATAAGAAGAAATAATAGATTCTCTTCAACAATAACCCTAAATGTAAAGTCTTAACTTCTTTTTTGTTTATTTCTTTTTGGTCTTTTCAAGATAGGGTCTCCCTGTAGCCTCAGCTGTCCTGTAACTCACTCTGTAGACCAGGCTGGCCTTGAACTCACAAAGATCCACCTGCCTCTGCCTTCTGAGTGCTAGTATTAAAGGCGTGCGCCACCATGCCCAGCTTCTAACTTCTTTTTTAAAAAGAGATATTTTAGGGGCTGGAGAGATGGCCTAGCAGTTAAGAGCACCGACTGCTCTTGCAGAGGACCCAGGTTGGACCCCCAGCACCCACATGGCGGCTGAGAACCATCTTTAACTCCAGTTCCAGGGGAACCTGACACCCTCTTCTGACCTCCTCTGCATTGCACGACACAGGTGCACAAACGTACATGCAGACAGTACATTCATACATTTGAAAAAAGGAAAAAAATATTTAAAAAGAGATATTTTAAAGAGTTGATAACATAGATCAGCAGTAAAGGCACTTGCAACTTGACTGATTCCCCAGAGCTGTCCTCTGTCCTTCACCTGAGAGCTACGAGACAAGTGTTCCCCTCATATCCTGTGTACACACACAATGATTAATACATAAATATTTTAAAGAGATATATTCAGAGCCAGGGATAGTGGCTTGTCCTTATTATCTAGCACTTGGGAGGCTTAAGCAAGGGATTTGCTGTAAGTTGCAGGACAACCACAGCCGGGTTGCACAGTGAGTTTCCTGCCAGCCAGGGTTACAGAGTAAGTCTCTATCCCCCCAAAACTAAATATTGTTAAAGCTATATTGGCTAATGGGGTTAAAATATGAGACTCAATTGTCTGTGAAAATGAAATAAGCACACTAAATGGGAAAGAATAGAAAATGCTATTCCAATGAAATGGAACCAGAGAACAAGTAGCAGTAAGCTTATTCATACCTGACAAAGCAGGTTTCAAGCCAGTTAGTCAGAAGACATAAAAAAAAGTCACTGCAGCTGGGTGTGGTGGCGCACATCTTCAATTCTAGCACTTGGGAGGCAGAGGCAGGTGGACCTTTGTGAGTTCAAGGCCAGCCTGGTCTACATAGCGAGTTCCAGGATAGCCAGAGCTACAGGAGACCCTGTCTCAAAAAGACAAAAAAAAAAATAAAATAAAAAAGTCACTGCATGGGGTAGGGATGTAGCTCAATGCATAGCACCCGCCCCAAATAGTCACTACACATGTACATACTAATTCACTGTGTGAATAATTCATTATCAAGCTCTAATGATAATGGTATATATAATGTGAACATCAGTGAACCTGATTTCACAAAATGAGTACTAGTGGACATACAAGGACAAGGAGATCCAGGTACAATAATACTAGGTGGATTCAGTACCCCACTTGCATCAGTAACTAGCTCATCAAAACAAAAAACTTAACAACAAAACTTAAAAGTTAAACTGGGGGTTGGAGAGATGGCTCATTGGTTAAGAGTACTGGCTGCTTTTGCAGAGGACCCAGGTTCAATTCCCAGCACCCACATGGTGGCCAATGACCTATAACTTCACTTCCAAGGAGTCTGAGAACCTCTTCTGTTCTCCTTAGGCATTGCTCAACACAAGCGCACATGCAGGCAATACACTCATACACAAAAAATAAATAAATAAAATATTTTAAAAAGTTAAACTGAACTATTGGTTAAATGACTTAAACATCTAAAGAATATTTCAACAGTGGCAGAATACACTTTTTAGCAACCCGTGCACTTTTCTCTAAGAACAGATCACATTTTAGGCCATAAAACAAGTCTTAACAAATAAAAAATATTGAATCTTCTAATATTGAAAGGAATTCAACTAGAAACCAACAAGAGTGACTAAAGAAAATACAGAGACATATGGAAACTTAAGAATATACTTTTTTGAGACTAACTCTTATTACTGTTTAGATCAAGCTGGTCTTGAACACCAAATTCTTCTACCTCAGTCTCCCAAATGCTGAGATTACAAGTGTATACACAATTTCTGACTGAGCAATATATGTTGTTAATGATCAGTGATTAACTGAGCAGTTCACAGGAGAAATTTAAAAACACCTAGAATGAAAACACAACTTATGAGAACATGTAAGACATCAAAGGCAGTTGGGGTTGGAGAGATGGCTCAGTGGTTAAGAGCACCACCTGCTCTTCCAGAGGACCCAGGTTCAATTCCCAGCACCCACATGGCGGCTAAGAACCATCTTTAACTCCAGTTCCAGGGGAATCTGACACCCTCTTCTGACCTCCTTAGTGCACCAACCTACATGCAGACAGTACACTCATACACATAAAAATAAAATAGATAAAAACACATCAAAGGCAGTTGTAAGAGAACATTATAGAGATGAGTGAAATGGAGAGTTGGCCTTTTAAAAACACATGGTAGTCACCAGGTGTGGTGGCGCACGCCTTTAATCCTAGCACTTGGGAGGCAGAGGCAGGCGGATCTTTGTGAGTTCAAGGCCAGCCTGGTCTACAGTGTGAGTTCCAGGACAGCTGGGGCTACAGGGAGACCCTGTCTCAAAAAGACCAAAAAAAAATAAAAACACCACATGGTAGGGCACACATACTTGTAATCCCAGCACTTAGGAGACAGAGGCAGTATCAAGCATTCAAAGCAATTCTAGGCCACAGAGTTCCAGACCAGCCTGGATTACAATGAGTCCCTATTTAAACAAGCAAGCAAGCAAGCAAGCAAACAAACAAACAGACACACGTGACTGGCAAACCCTTAGCCCAAGTTAATAAAGAAGACTCAAATTAATAAAATTAGAGACAAAGTAAGGGATCACTATAAATACCACTAGTAGATTATTAGAGAATATTTTGAAAACGCATACTTATAATTTGGAAGATGAGAAATGGATAAATTTCTAGATATATAATTTATCAAATCAAGAGGATACAAACAACCTAAAGAGATCTGTAATGACTAATGCCACTGAAACAAGAATAGTTTCCCAACAAACAGACACACAGGACCAGACAGATAACACTGCTTAATTTTATCAGATTTCTTAATAAGAACTCACATTAGGGGCTGGAGAGATGGCTCAGTGGTCAGATGGCTCTTGCAGAGGACCTAGGTTAAAATCCCAGCACCCACATGGCAGCTAACAACCATTCATAACTCCAATTCCAGGGAATCCAATGCTGTCTTCTGGCCTCCATGGGCATTGCACTACACAGGTGCACCTACCCACGTACAAGCAATACAATCATACACATAAAATTAAAAAAGAGCTAATATCAACACTCCTTAAACAAGTTCATAAAATAGAGAGGGAAGGAGTACTCTAAAATCATTCTATTAGGCTGAAACCATTCAAGGTCACAACAACAAAAAGGAAAGCATAACACAACTTCCTTGATGAATATAGATACAAATGTCTTTAATATTGTAGTATGGTGTCACTTCCATGGTGGAACACACCATGGAGAAACAAGTGCATGGACACATGGCAGACTGCAATTCCAAGTACAATGGTGCTTTATTCAAATGCAACATGTCAGCAGGGCCAGTGGCACACACCTTTAATCCTAGCACTTGGGAGACAGAGGCAGGCAGATCTCTGTGAGTTCAAGGCCAGCCTGGTCTACATAGTAATTTCCAAGACAGCCAGAGCTACAGGAAGACTGTCTCAAAAAGACAAAAAAAAAAAAAATCAAATACAGCATGTCAATATATAGGCAATGTGACATCACCTCTTACAGCCAATCCCAGCCATCCCAATTCTTGAGAGCAGTCCTGTGACCCTCACTTGTGCCTCTTGGAACATGCTGGCTGGAATGTTTGCTCACACACACACACACACACACCTAAGCTCAGATCAAACATGCCCACACATAATATTTGCAAATTAATTTAAAGAAATATTACAGAGATTTTACACTAGGATTAAGTTGTTTTCTTTCGTTCTTTCTTTCTTTTTTCTTTTTTTTGTCTTTTTGAGACAGGATCTCCCTTTAGTCTCAGCTGGCCTGGAGCTCACTATTGTAGACCAGGCGGACCTTGAACTCACAAAGATCCACCTGCCTCTGCCTCCCAAGTGCTAGGATTAAAGGCGTGTACCACCATGCCTGGCTCAAATTGTTTTCAATCCAGGATGTTATTTAACAAATGAAAATCCATAAACATACTGTAACATAGCAGTAGAATCAATGACAAAAATAATCACGTTTATATCAATGTAAGTAGAAAAAAAGCCTTTGGTAAAACTCAATGTTACAGGGACTGAAGAGGCATCTCAATGGTTAAGAGGGCATGATCCTTTTACAAAAGACCAAAGTTTGGTTCTCAGCACCCTCATCAGGTGGGTGGCCTTTAGCTCCAGCTCCTGAAGTCCCAAGACCTTCTTCTGGCCTCTCAGGCACCTGCACATGCGCACAAACACACAGACGCAAATATACATACAATTACAAAACAAAATATCTTTAAAAATCAGTGTGGAGATGGCCTAGCGGTTAAGAGCGCCGACCGCTCTTGCAGAGGACCCGGGTTCGATCCCCAGCACCCACATGGCGGCCGAGAGCCGTCTGAAGCTCCAGTTCCAGGAGAACTCCAGTTCCAGGGGAATCCGAGACCCTCTTCTGACCTCCGCGGCATTGCACGACACGGGTGCACAAACCTGCATGCAGACAGTACATTGATATACATACCGAAATAAAAAAAAAAAAATTAAAAAAAAAAATCAGTGTCTCTTTATGATAAAAGCCCTGAAGTAGAAATAGAAGGATCATATCACAACATAACAAAAACTATATATGAGAAACTTACAGCCAACATCATATTGAATGGGAAAAACTGAAAGCATTGCCTCTAAAATAGGGAGTACGACAAAGGTGTCCACTCACACCACTCTTATTTAGCACAATGCTTGAATTCTTAGAGAAACTGACAAGAGAAATAAAAGGGCCACAATTAGGAAAGAAGTCAAATGATAGTTATTTGTATATGGTATGATTTTCTACTTAAAAGACCATAAAGACTTCTCCAGAAGGCACTTAGATTTGATAAATGGTTTCAGCAAAGTAGTAGGATATAAAAATTGACATGAAAATCAGTTGTTTTTCTGTATATCAAAAATAGACTCACTAAGGACACTTCTATTCACCACAGACCAAAACCTATACACAGGAATAAACCTAACTAAGAAAGCAAAAGACTCATTCTTCAATAAAAACTATGAGACCTTAAAGAAAGAGATTGAAGGAGGAAGACACTAGAAGATGGGACATCCCCCATGCTCATGTCCTACTTTTCTGAGAAACCTCCACACTGATCTCTGTACCAGCTACACCATTTCAAACTCCCACCAGCAGAGAATAAGGGGTCCTCTTTCCATACATTCTCAACAACCTTTTTTGCCATTTGTTTTCTTTTTTTATTGCTCTAAATTGACTCATATAGCTTTACCGCAGAAATTTGTTCAAGACTCCAAAGAAACTCATTTTACAGAATGTGAGTAAAGTCCACATATCATCTTATAACTCTAAATGTGTTTTAAGATATAAAAAGGGTTAAAAGTCCAAGGGAAGGGAACTAGCATTGACTAGATGCTTCTTGAAGCCAAACATCTCATTTTATCCACCCAAAGATATGAAAATATTAGACCTTCATTTTACAGAAGAGAAAAATGCTCTAATCTACCCAGGGAATAAGGAGAAAACATACCAGGACTTGGTTTTGTTTGTTTTATTTTTTGTTTGTTTTTGTTTTTTTTTGGTGCTGGGAACTGAACTTGGGTCCTCTGCAACAGCAATCAGTGTTCTTCACCACTGAGACATCTCTCCAGTTCCTCCTTTTTTTTTTTTTTTCTCAGTGGAATCATCATTTTTATTTAGCTATTTTAGTATGCATGAAAGGGTACTTATTTTGGTTTTAATCTGTGTTTCTTGAGGTAACAGACTTTTAATATTACATATGACTGTTCATGTATTTATTATGAGAAATCTCAAGAATATTCATTTCTATCTATCACTCAGAACAAAATATGGAAACATATTTCTCTTTTTGCCATTTGTTTTCTTCATGATAGCCATTCTAAGGTGAGACAGAATCTCAGAATCTCAAAGCAGTTTTAATTTGCATTTCCCTGATGGCAAGGAACATCAATCACTGAATTCACTGATCATGATATCTTTTTTTTTTTTTTTTTGTCTTTTTGAGACCAGGGTCTCCCTGTAGGTCCAGCTGTCCTGAAACTCACTATGTAGACCAGGCTGGGCTTGAATTTACAGAGGTCTACCTGCCTCTGTCTCCCTAGTGCTGGGATTAAAGGCGTGCACCAGCATGCCCAGCTGATCATGATATCTCTTTTTTTTTTTTGGTCTTTTTGAGACAGGGTCTCCCTGTAGCCCCAGCTGTCCTGGAACTCACTCTGTACACCAGGCCGGCCTTGAACTCATAAAGATCCGCCTGCCTCTGCCTCCTGAGTGCTAGGATTAAAGGCGTGCGCCACCATGCCCCGCTGGATCATGATATCTTTACTACTCCATCATCCTATGATTTCCTGCCTTATGTAACTTAGGTCTATAGACCACCGTTGTAAGTGCTCTTTGCATCTGCCTTCACTCTCTGGATCTCACTTCTCTTCCTCTTGTTGCCACCGCACAACCTAAAATGTTAATTTATAAGAAATTAATTTTAAAAAATTAGAATTGAAAAAAAGGTATTGAAAGTCAGGAAATAATAACGTTTTAGAAATTGTGTCAGAACCAAAAATTTCTGAGCAGCCTAACTTTCTAGCTTGTGTTTCCCATCTAGCCCTCTTTGCTTTTGGCTCCTCCCACCAGAAAAATCAGAGCTTCCTTTTTCTTCATCAACCTCTCCTTTCACTTTCTTCTCTAGTAATCCCTAAGGGAAGCAAAAATTGTGTATCAAAGGAAAGATTATTATGGTCTCTTTTTAAGATAAAGTCTAAAAGAGGAATGAGGGTCTCTCTCAAGGGTCTAGGCTGCAGAATTGGTCTTCATGGGAAAGCATTGGTCATATTGTGGCCCTATGAGAGGTGAGGCTTAGTGGGATGTCTTCAGGTTTGGGGGAGATGTGTCTTGGAAGAGCATTGTGAGGCCTTAGTTTCCATTTCTTCTGTGCTTGCTGGCTCATGATGTGGGCTGTTTGTTCCCCGAACATACCCACCATTACCAGCTACTATGTTCACAAGAGCACCAAAGCAATCAGTCTTCTCTGCTACATCACAAACCCCCTAACTGCTACTTTCTCTTTCCTTCTCTAAGTTGCTTTTGGTCATGGTGTTTGTCATAGCATGCAAATCAAATCCTGTAGGTCAACACCTGAAATCTGGCAGTTGTGATCTTCTGGGTTCCAAAGTGCTTGGATAGCCCCACTTTTTCAGCTCTTCTAGAAAGCTCAGACCAACCTCAGTCCACACCTACTTCTATCTTTAGTGGACATCTCCACAGTCCTGGCATCCCCAATATCCTTCCATCTTCACTGAAATTGAGACTGCACCTTCGCCAGTGGCCTCTCCTGACCTCTTTTGAGGGACTCCAACCTTGCCACATGGTGCCAAGCCACAGCTTCTCTCTGTATTCAGAACTGTAGCTTTCAAGCCTTCAAAATCAGTACCATATGGATGTCTCTTACACATTGCCAAGTTCAGCTGCCAACTTTAGATGTAGCCTGGGGCATCTTGGACCACTGCTTTTGTGTGTCGATCCTGGGGAACTATGTCCCTATTTTCCCAATGAAGTACAGATTATTTCACCTCTCTGGTGCTGATCTCTTTTTAACCACAGCTCATTTTTCAGTCCCAGCTGACCAGCAGCCCATTGTCTCAACGAAGCACTTCAGTGTTGCTGATCTGTTGTTAATCACAGGTGCTTCTTCAGACCCAGCTGACTACAACCATAAGTTCTTAGTAAAACTATCACACAAATGATCCCTAGTTCAGATCTTAATCATGTCCTTGCTCCATTCTGAAACCCCATGAACCAGGTCTTTATAGTCTATATTTCTCTCAGCATTATCTTCCAGGCTCCCAAAACAGCTTTAAACTCTGAGCATTCAACAACTTTTCCTGCCCAAAGCTCCAAAATCCTCCATAACCTTCAACAAAATAGTCTAAGGACATAAAAACCACAAGGTCAGGCCCATCACAGCAACACCACACTTTCTTGGCAGTGATTTCTATTCTAGTTCCCTTTGCATTGCTGTAATAAAACACTTTGACCAAAAGCAACTTGGGAAGGAAAGGATTTATTTCATCTTGCACTTTCAGGCAAGTCCATTGTTGAGAGAATTCAGAGCAGGAACCTGAATAGAAACTTGAAGCAGAAACCATGGAGAACACTGCTTGCTGGGACACTCTCTGGCTTGCTTGTGCTTAGCTAGCTTTCTTATACAGCACAGGATCACTTGCCTAGGAATGGTGCTGCTTACACTGGGTTCGGTACCTAATAAAGAAATGAGGCCTATTTAGCTCACAGTTTGGAGGATGATAATCCAAACACCATGTCTCTGGCTCATGTAAGGATCCCTTGGCTACGTCACATTAAGGAGTTAGAATCCTGGCAAGGGCATGCATGTACAAGAGGTAGCCATAGCCTATTTAGGGGCCTAATTCAGTCTTTAATAACAGCTCCTCTTTCTGACAATATTAGGAATAAAACCCTGGGCCTTAAACATGCTAGACAAGCATTCTACCACTGAGCTACGTACCCAGGCTAACAAACCCCTCTTGGGGAAATGAATTGAATATCCCACAAGGACTACCTTACTCCTTTCCAAGGGCAGCATCCTCAAAGACCCAATTATCTCCACTAGGCTCTTCTTCCTGATGGTTGCACACAATCTCACAACATTATCACACTGGAGCCCAAACTCCTGGCAGATGAATCCTTAGGTTCACTCAAGCTTTATGTAAATCATAAACCTTCTTTCCTTGGCCATCTTTATTTTTTCCATAACACTCACCCCTACTTGATATCACTTGTTTATTCTTCTCTTCCATCTCTATGAGAATGTCTCTGAAAACAGTGGCTTCATTTATTGATTTATTTCAGAACTTGGGTACCTGCTCAATATTTATTGAAAGAATGAATATTTTACTTTTCTCCTCCTTGTGAAAATATTTGCTAAATCTTTTTGTAGTAAAACTACTAATCACATTTGTAGTTTCACTAATCAATTAAGACTGTATAAAAATGATGGAATAAAAGAAATTCTCCACGCCACATCATAGTTAAAATGCTAGACACCCAAAACAAAGAAAAAATTCTTAAGGCGACAAGAGAAAAACAACAAGTGACCTATAAGGGGAAACCTATCAGAATAACAACGGACTTCTCATGGCAAACGATGAAGGCAAGAAGAACCTGGAGCAAAGCATTCCCAGTGTTGAGGGACAATGGATGCCAGCCCAGGTTACTATACCCAGCAAAAATGTCAATCATAGTGGAAGGAGAGAGGAAAATCTTCCATGACATAAACAACTTGAAAGAATACATGTCCGGAAAACCAACCCTTCAGAGAATACTTGAAGCAATCCAAAGAACAGAAGAAAGGAGCAACCAACCCCAGGCAACTAGAAGGAGAAATCAATAAAAGCATAACTGCAGAAGTAGAAACCTAAATCAAAACCGCAGATGGATAATAAGGCAAAAGGAAGCAACACAAACCTATCAGTCATAACCTTAAATATTAATGGACTAAATTCCCCAATCAAAAGACATAGACTGGGAGACTGGATTAGGAAACAGAATCCATCGATATGCTGTCTGCAAGAAACACATCTTACCTTCAAGGACAGGCACCACCTTAAAGTGAAGGGATGGAAAAAAATATTCCAAGCAAATGGTACCAAAAAGAAAGCAGGTGTTGCTATTTTAATATCGGATAAAATAGACTTCAAAGTAAAAGAAATCAGAAGAGACAAAGAAGGCCATTACATTTTCATCAAAGGAACAATCCACCAAGAAGATTTCACAATTATGAATATATATGCCCCAAATTCTGGTGCACCAAACTTTATAAAGACAATTCTCCAGGACCACAAGTCACAGACTAACCCCAGCACACTCATAGTGGGAGATTTCAATACCCCACTGAGTCCTTTGGATAGGTCAACAGGACAAAAAATAAACAGAGAGACATCTGAACTGAACGATATGATACACCAAATGGACCTCATAGACCTCTACCGAACATTCCATCCTAATACCAGAGAATACACTTTCTACTCAGCACCCCACGGAACATTCTCCAAAATCGACCACATCCTGGGACACAGAAGAAACCTCTACAAATACAAAAAGATTGAAATAATTTCATGCATCCTGTCAGACCACAGTGCAATGAAGCTCAACATCAACACCAGGACAAGCCCTCCTGCCTACAAGAACACATGGAGACTAAACAACACACTCTTGAATAATGAATGGGTCAAGGAAGAGATAAAGAAAGAAATAAAAACATTCCTGGAACTGAATGACAATGACAATACAACACAACAAAACTTATGGGATACCTTAAAAGCAGTCCTAAGAGGGAAATTTATAGCCCTGGGTGCCTACATTAGAAAAACAGAAAGAGCACAAGTGAATGATCTAACACTACAGCTAAAAGCACTTGAGAGGCAACAACAGATGAACCCTAAACGCAACAGACAGGAAGAAATAACAAAAATCAGAGCAGAAATCAATGAAATAGAAACAAAGAAAACAATACAAAAAATCAATGAAGCCAAAAGTTGGTTCTTTGAAAGAATAAACAAGATAGACAGACCTCTAGCCCAGTTAACAAAAAGAAAGAAGGAACAACTCCAAATCAATACAATCTGTGATGAAAAGGGAAATATCACAACGGACAAGGAAAAGATCAAGAAAATTATATGGGAATATTACAAGAACCTATATTCTACCAAGTTTGAAAATCTAGAAGAAATGGATGAATATCTGAAATCTTGGGAATCACCAAAGCTTGGCCAAGAGGAGACCAGCAGCTTAAACAGACCCATAACATATGAAGAAATAGAGGATGTAGTAAGAAGCCTCCCAACTAAAAAAAGCCCAGGCCCAGACGGTTTCACAGCAGAATTCTATAAAACATTTCAAAAAGACCTACAACCATTATTTCTGAAACTGTTTAGAAGTATACAATCAGAGGGAATTCTCCCAAATTCCTTCTATGAAGCCAACATCACTCTATTACCAAAACCAGGCAAAGATACAACTAAAAAGGAGAATTATAGACCCATCTCCCTCATGAACACAGATGCCAAAATTCTAAACAGAATACTGGCAAATCGCATACAGACCCACATCAAGAAGATCATCCATCATGACCAAGTTGGATTCATACCAGAGATGCAGGGATGGTTCAACATACGAAAATCAATAAACATCATCAAACACATAAACGGAATCAAAGACAAAAACCACACCATCATCTCAATTGATGCTGAAAAAGCCTTTGACAAAATCCAGCATCCCTTCATGCTTAAAGTCCTAGAAGGAATTGGATTGGAGGGATCATTCCTCAATGTAATCAAAGCCATATACAGGAAACCCACAGCCAATATCATCCTAAATGGGGAAATGACGGAAACATTCCCTTTAAAGGTAGGAACTCGGCAAGGCTGCCCCCTATCACCACTCCTCTTCAATATAGTGCTTGAAACACTTGCTAGAGCAATAAGGCAAGAAAAGGATATTAAAGGAGTACTAATTGGAAAAGAGGAAGTCAAACTATCCCTATTTGCTGATGATATGATTGTTTACTTAAGAGATGCAAAAAACTCCACCAGAAAACTCCTAGAAACGATTAACAGCTTCAGCAAAGTGGCAGGATACAAAATTAACCTTAGAAAATCAATGGCCTTTCTTTACACCAAGAACAAGCAACTGGAGAAAGAATTCAAAGAGACCTTCCCACTCACAATAGCCTCAAAAACAATAAGATACCTAGGAACAAACCTAACCAAAGACACCAAAGACCTCTACAACAAAAATTTTAAACCCTTAAAGAAAGAAATTGAAGAAGACCTCAGAAGATGGAAAAACCTCCCATGCTCATGGATTGGGAAAATTAACATTGTAAAAATGTCCATTTTACCAAAACTCTTGTATAGATTTAATGCAATCCCAATCAAAATCCCCAAGAGTTTCTTCACAGGCTTGGAAACAAAAGTTCTTAAATTCATTTGGAGAAACAAAAGACCCCGAATAGCCAAATCAATCCTGAGTGAAAAGAGCTACACAGGAGGGATCTCTATACCAGATTTTAAACTATACTACAGGGCTATAGTCATAAAAACAGCCTGGTACTGGCACAAAAACAGACCTGTTGACCAATGGAACAAAACCGAAGATCCAAATCTGAGCACATACAATTTCAGCCATCTCATATTTGACAAGGGGGCCAAGAAACCACAATGGAGAAAAGACAGCATCTTCAGCAAGTGGTGTTGGCAAAACTGGATCACCACTTGTAGAAGAATGAAATTAAACCCCTACCTCTCACCCTGTACAAAAGTCAACTCCAGATGGATTAAAGACCTCAACGTGAAACCCCAAACTCTGAAGGTGATAGAAGAAAAAGTTGGCAGCAGACTACAAGACATAGGCGTAGGAAAAGACTTCCTAAATCAGACAGCAGCTGCACAAGAATTAAGGTCGACAATTGACAAATGGGACCTCATCAAACTCAAAAGCTTCTGTACATCAAAAGAAACAATCAAGGAAGTGAAGAGAAATCCCACAGAGTGGGAGGAAACCTTCACTGCAGATACATCTGACAAAGCATTGATTTCCAGAATATATAAACTACTCAAAAAACAAAGAAAAAAGAAAACAAATGACCCGCTCAATAGATGGAGCAAAGAACTGAACAGAGACTTCACAAGCGAGGAATTAGAGATGTCTGAGAAACACCTCAAGAACTGCTCAACATCACTAATCATTAAGGAAATGCAAATGAAAACCACTTTAAGATATCATCTTACTCCAATAAGACTGGCTAGGATCAAGAAAACAAATGATACCAAGTGCTGGAGAGGTTGTGGGGAAAGGGGAACACTCATCCACTGCTGGTGGGAATGTAAACTCGTACAGCCACTATGGAAAGCAGTGTGGAGAACCCTTGGAAGACTTGGAATGAACTTGCCACCCGACCCAGCCATACCACTCCTGGGCATGTACCCTCAAGACTTACGCCACCACAGAGATACATGCACGGCCATGTTTATTGCAGCTCTCTTCACAATAGCAAGGAGCTGGAACCAACCTAAATGCCCCTCAACTGACGAGTGGATAGAGAAAATGTGGTACATCTACACAATGGAATTCTATGCAGCAGTAAAGAAAGACGACATCACGAGCTTTGCAGGAAAATGGCTGGAGCTAGAGGACATCATGCTGAGTGAAGTAACACAGTCCCAGAAAAACAAACGATGCATGGTATCACTCATCTGTGGATGCTAGTGCCAATTACCCAGTTGTAAGTATTTCTTGTGTAGGGCCCCCTGAGCTTTTGTACAAAGCAGTTGGGCATAATGCATTTTGGAAACAACAACAACAACAGAAAATACTGCATCAAAGAACTGACTGAAACAGTGAACTTCTGCTCAAAACAGTCAACTTCCCCATGGAAAATATTGAGAAAGACTAAGAGATGGAAAGCATGTTTGGCAGAATGCACGAGCTCTGGTGGGGTGGGGGAATGAGCGGGAACATGGGTCTAGATTTGTTAAAAATAAATAAATAAATTTATGTGAAAAAAAATGATGGAAAATTATCTTTTTCTTTGTCCTTATTCTTGAGGAGTATTATCCTGGTGAAATTTCTATAATACTTATGAAGTATTCTATATTTATATTTGAAATATTCTACATTTATAAATTTTTATATTGAATGTATATGAGTGTATTGTCTGATGTAGTTAGGTGCACCCGTGTCATACAATGCCCACGGAAGTCAGAAGAAGGTGTCAAATTCCTCTGAAGCTGGAGTTAAGGATGGTTGTTAGCCACCATGTAGGTGCTGGGAATCAAACCTGGGTCCTTTGCAAGAGCAGCCAGTGCTCTTAACTGCTGAGCCATCTCTTTAGCTGCTATATTCATATTTATTAATGTGGTAGTCATAAGTCACATGAGGCTATTGGATATTTCAGATTAGCTAGCGCAAATGCAGACTTGAAATTTTTATTTTATTCAAATTTCATTTAAATTGTCAAATGTGGCTAGTTGTTACCATATTGGATAGTGTTGTTTTAAAGAATGTAATTTTTAGCCAGGCATGGTGCCACATGCCTTTAATCCCAGCACTTAGGAGGCAGAGGCAGGCAGATCTTTGTGAGTTCAAGGCCAGCCTGATCTACAGAGCAAGTTTCAGGCCAGCTGGGGCTACAGGAAAAGCCCTGTCTCAAAAAGACCAAAGAAAAAAAAGAATATACTTTTTGTACCTCAATTATGTATTTCATATTTTATACTTCTATTTTTCTTTAGTTTTTATTATAATTTAAGATAGACTCAAACAGCTTCATAATTCCCATTTTAAATCTTACATTGCATTATTTAAAATTGCATTTTACATTTACTTTAAAATAGACATGTATGCATTTCAAATAGTCATGTACAAATAAAATAACCGGCCCTTTATAGAAAGAACGAAAACAAGAACATTTATTCATTACATTTAAAACTCCAGCAGCTGGAGAGATATCTCAGTGGCTAAGAGCACTTGCTGCTCCTCCAGAAGACCAGAGTTCGGTTCCCAAAACCATCAGGCAGCTCACAAGCCCTATAACTCCAGCTCCAGGGGATTCAACATCTTCTAGGCTCCAAGGGTACCCACACTCATATGTGCATACTCTTCACAACAAACACATACATGTAATTAAAAATAAAATAAATCCTTTGCAAAAAAAAAAAAGCTAGCTCCAACTTGATTGTCCTTTGTAGCCTACCATTGATATACCATTGAGGAAGCTAGAAAAAAATACTTCCCCAGCCTTGTGGCAAAGAGTGCCATGTGATCAAATATGACTTTTTTTTTTATGTGTATGAATATACTGTCTGCATTTAGGTTGGTGCGCCCATGTCATGCAATGCTGTGGAGGTCAAAAGAGGGTGTTGGATTCCCCTGGAACTGGAATTAAAGACCGTTCTCAGCCGCCATGTGGGTACTGAGAATTGAACTTGGGTCCTCTGTTAGAGCAGTCAGTGCTCTTCACTGCTAGGCCATCTCTCCAGCCCCTCAAATATGACCCTGAGATGCAGCTAGATGTTTACTAAGAAATTTTTCTGGAAAGGTTTTTGTACCCTGATTAGATAATGAAATACTACTCAGCAATGAAAAGATACTCTATTGATACACATGACCTGAGACATCTCAAAGTATTACATTGAGGGAAAAAAATGCAGGTGAGTGAGAAGACTGTATGATTAACTTTTACAAAACTTGAGAATAGGCCAATCAGAACTCCAGCTCCTCCTGGGATAGGTGAAGAAACTGTTAACATTCATGAGGGAAATTTTAGGCATGATGATCTATATGTTATTCTATAATGTTCTGTTTCAAAGACAATATTCTTTGGGTGATTTGTGTAAAAATTATACTGCTGTATGTATTCCATTAATATTCTCTGATTGGTATAGTTAAGGTGCATTCATTTTATAGTATATAAATTATACTAGAAATTTAAAAGTTAATAAAAGAAACAGGTGGCTTGAATGCCTTCAACTACTTTTTTCTCTTCTGGGATATGACTCCTGGAGCTGCCATAGTCTATGCAGAAGGACCAAAAGAGTTACTTTTAATATTGGTGTCTCTGAATAGCTATTTCCAGACTTCTTGTTATGTTAGAAAAAATAAATTTCTGTTTGTTATAGCTACCATTAAGAAAAATGAAGAAAACATAAAATATTGCATTTAGAATTTTGAATGATTAGTGATATAATGATGTCATATTATACTATTTATTCATATTCCATATCTCACCATGAGAGATTCTACAATGGCTCAAAGTGGCTTATTGTCATGGAGACCTTGATACAACATATCAAGGAAGTTTTTCTTGTTATTGATGAAATATTAGCAATAAAGCAGTACTCACAAAACATGAGTATAGTTTTAAAAATAAATAAGAAGACAAAAATAAAGATGAACTCTTTTTCCCTAAAATGGAACAAAAAACCAACAGGTAGGAGCAGAGTACTACAGAAAGAGACGGAAGGAGGAAGGATACATAATACTGAGGATGTTTGAAAATGTCACAGGAAAATAGTTTATAATCTTATTTAAAACACACATAAAACATATATGTGTACATATATGTTTTATATACATATACACATATTTTTTATTTATTCATTTTTTATGTGTATGAATGTACTGTCTACATGCAGGTCTGTGCACCCCTGTCGTGCAATGCTGCAGAGGTCAGAGAGGGCATCAGATTCCCCTGGAACTGGAGTTAAAGACAGTTCTCAGCCGCCATGTGGGTGCTGGGGATCGAACCCAGGTCCTCTGCAAGAGCAGTTAGCGCTCTTAACCTCTAGGCCATCTCTCCAGCCCCTACACATATATTTTTAAGTGGAGTTGTTGGCTTTTTTTTTTCTGATAGGGTACTCATATAACTACAAGTTGCATACTGGATTTCTTCACATAAATTAGAGGATAGTCTTATTGGAACTGAATGAAGGCATTGTTTTAGTTTCTCTAGACCACACTATAATTCTGTAGCTTAATGTATCCATGATTTACTCTCACTTTACCATTTGAAAGTGATAGTAACACATTGCACAAAATATTAGACTTTGATTTTATTTGTATGTATGGTTCTAGGTGAATGATCCCAATCAAGTATCCAACCACCAAGCTATACTTCTAGCCCCCAAAGAAGTTATTAGAGTAACATATGTTTATCAATCATACAATAAAGCTGAAAAGATATTAGAATAACAATCAGTTATAGTATGCTAAAGAGATAATTACAGTCTAGAAAACTAAAAATACTATGAATAATAGCTACAACTTAAATGGTCTCAAGATAGACTATTTTCAATTGTCTAATTGCCACTTTATAAACTTTAAAAGACAGTAATAGCACAATTATAAAAATGCCAATTAAAGCTAGTCAGTGAGCTTGACATGGTGATACATACCTATAATCGTGGTGCTCACGAGGCCAAGGGAGGAGGATCTTGAGTTTGAGGCCATCCTGGGCTACAGAGTGAGGCTATACAGTGAGACTTTGTCTCAAAAAATGAACAAATACAAATTAAATTTATTTATTTATTTATTTAATTTATTTTTATGTGTATGAGTGTTATGCCTGCGTGTGTGTAAGTGCACTTGTGTTGTGTAATGATTGCAGAGGACAGAAGAGGGCTTCAGATCCCCCTGGAACTGTCAGCTACCAGGTGGGTGCTGGGATTCAAACCTTGGTCTTTGCCAGTGCTCTTAACTGCCAAGCCATCTCTCCATCCTCACAAATACAAATTTTGTCAGTAAAAAGTGGTCTCAAGAGATTAAATAAACATACTTCCAAATTAAAAATTCAAATGCTTTTTGAAAAAAAAATTCAGTAAAATCATAGAAAGAGAGTCTAGCCTCATTGTCATTCTTATTCTTTTACTTAAAGCTTCTGGAATATTCCCAAATACAAAATATTTCATTTGAATTTAGCTTCCAGTCAGATCATGAAACTTAGTGAGTATACTAAGTGCCTTCCTTTAATCTCAAAAATAGAAATAGAATTTACAACTTTGTAATCATTCATTTTCTGCATGGTTGGGGGCTAGAAAGATGGCTCAGCAGTTAAGATCATTGGCTGCTCTTGCCGAGGACCCAGGTTTAGTTCCCAGCACCCACGTTATCCTCATCATGGCTCACAGCCATAACTCCAGTTCTAGGGCATCCACCATCCTCTTCTGGCCTCCACAAGCATTGCATACACATGATACACTTGCTGCTCTTGCAGAGGACTGGAGTTCATTTCCTAGCACCTACATGCGGTGCCTTACAACTGTCTGTACCTCCAGCTCCAGGGGATCCAACACTCTTCTCACCTGTGTGGGTATCTGTGTGCATGTGGTGCAGATACATACACTCAGGCACACACACACACACACACACACACACACACACACACACACACACATAAAATTTAAAGGTAAGTATTTAAATTTTTTTTAAAATTTATTTATTTATGTGTAGGAATGTACTGTCTGCATGCAAGTCTGTGCACCCGTGTTGTGCAATGCCACGGAGGTCAGAAGAGGGTCTCGGATTCCCCTGGAACTGGAGTTCTCCTGGAATTGGAGTTTCAGACGGTTCTCAGCCGCCATGTGGGTGCTGGGGATCGAACCCGGGTCCTCTGCAAGAGCGGTCGGCGCTCTGAACCGCTAGGCCATCTCTCCAGCCCCCAAAGGTAAGTATTTAAAACTTCAAAACCCATCTGTCTGCAAAACAATGAAGATAGAGGTCTTCTGGAATGAGTCTACCTAGAAATTTTAAGTCAGAGAAGTTTTGAACTGGGAGACACAAAACAGCTGAGGTCAGGGCGAAGTGCTAATCTGAGGGTTTGGTAAACCTCCCTGTTCCTTTTTCTCTTCTTGGCTTCTACAGTAACAAATAGAGAACAGAAAATACTCTCAGAAAAGACAATTCAAGAATCCCTTTTAGGGAAATGAACCAGGCAAGAGAAGACGATGTCTTTGTTGGAGGCTGTTCAAATCAGTATCTCTGGCAAATCACCCTTAGAGAAACTCACGCAGCAATAAGGCCTGACGATATACACATATTCAAACAGATGATCAAGGGTTACCTAACATGTGAAGGAAACATTTAACCTGAGAAGTGGGAGCCAAAATAAACCCAAAACAAGGCACTTAGAGGAGCAAGGCACAGAGATAGAGCACAGAGTAAAGAAAAACAACTTTTTGCGTATATTATGAAATGTCTCAGAGATGAACAGAGGTTATTGATTTTACATATGAAGCTAAAACATAATATTTAGGGACTGGGTACAAGGTCTTGGAAAATAAAAAGATTGTGAAAATGAAACATTCAATAGAAGCATTGAAAGATAACCTGCAGGACATTTCCCAGAAATTATGAGAAAAACAAAGCAGAGAAGGAAATAAATAAAAACCAAAAAGAATTTTAGAAGGTCAACCAGAACAAGTTTTAGAAAGTGATCACAAAGAAAGCTGAAGGGACAGATTATGATATAAAGAATCCAAGAGAATTTTCAAAAAATAACGAGCATGAAAATCCACTTGGAAAGAGGCCCTCTAGATTAGTTTTGTATCCTGCCACTTTACTGAAACTTTTAATGGATTCTAGGAGTTTTCTGGTGGAGTTATTAGCATCCTTTAAGTAAACTATCATATCATCTGCAAAGAGGGATAGCTTGACTCCTCTTTTCCAATTAGCACTCCTTTAATTTCCCTTTCTTGCTTTATTTCCCTAGCAAGCGTTTCAAGCACTATATTGAGGAGGAGTGGTGATAGGGGGCAGCCTTGCGGGGTTCCTGCCTTTAAGAGGAATGCTTCTGTTTTTTCTCCATTTAGGATGATGTTAGTAGTGGGTTTGTTTTATATGGCTTTGATTATGTTGAGGAATGTTCCCTTCAGTCCAATTCCCTCTAGGACTTTAAGCATGAAGGGATGCTGGATTTTGTTGAAGGCCTTTTCTGCATCAATTGAGATGATTGTGTGGTTTTTGTCTTTCGGTCCATTTATGTGTTTTATGATATTTATTGATTTTCATATGTTGAACCATCTGGTATGAATCCAACTTGATTATGGTGGATGATCTTTTTGATGTGGCTCTGATGTGATTTGCAAGTATTTTGTTGAGAATTTTTGCATCTGCGTTCATTAATGAGATAGGTCTATAGTTTTCTTTTTTGTGTGTCTTTGCCTGGTTTTGGCATTAGAGTGATGCTGGCTTCATAGAAGGAATTTGGGAGACTTCCCTCTGTATCCTTCTGAACAGTTTGAGTAGTAATAGTTATAAGACCTCTTCAAATGTTTTATAGAATTCTGCTGTGAAATCATCTGGGCCTCAGTTTTTTTTAGTTTGGAGGTTCTTTTTATTACATATTCAATTTTCTCAAATATTATGGGTCTGTTTAAACTGTCAATCTCTTCTGAAATCCTGGGAATCAACAAAGCTTAACCAGGTTCCTCTCTTAAGATTATAATCATACTATCTTTTATTGAGAAAAGTTTTCATTTTTTATTATTTGAGACAGAGTTTCCCTGTAGCTCTAACTGGCCAGGAACTTACTATGTAGGCCAGGCTGTCCTCAATCTCACAGAAATCTGCCTGCCTCTGCCTTCTAATGTGCCACCATGCCTGGCCCAAAAATTTTTTTTTTTTTTTTTGGTCTTTTCAAGATAGGGTCTCCTTGTAGCCCCAGCTGTCCTGGAACTCACTCTGTAGACCAGGATGGCCTTGAACTCATAAAGATCCGCCTGCCTCTGCCTCCCAAGTGCTAGGATTAAAGGCGAGCACCACCACGCCCGGCCAGAAAGTTTTTTAAAAAGTTAATTAAAAGAGATTTTACATAACCTTCTACCACCATGTCTATGCCATAGGGGAACACTTTCCAGCATCCTCCGATTCTGTCAGTTAACCTTAAACATGAGGATAAATTAAATATACTCACAGATTTGCAAGATTTCAAAAATATTGTTGTCATCAACTTTTTCTTAGGAAGCTGTTAGATGATATGTTCAGTAAAATGAGGAGGAAAACAAAACAACAGCAACAAAAATAGGAAGACATAGGTTTCAGGAAAAAAATGAGACAACACAGGTGAGAGAGAAAGGGAGAACATAGGATGATGATGAGGTAGAGAGTTTAGGCTATTGCCATTCAGAGTATCTAAAATATAATCAGTCCAGACAGGAGCAGGAAGACCTTGACTCTAGGAGAGATGTGTCCACAGAGAAAAAGAGAACCAATAGCTTCTCTGAGACATTGGTTGATAATGAGAAGACTTTTATAATCCTGCTGGAGAGTGCACAAATAATTAGCAAGAAACAATACTGTCTTACTCATTAACATTATTTTCATAATCTTAGAAAAAAAAATATGGGGCTGGAGAGATGTCTGAGAGGTTAAAAGCACTGGCTGTTCTTGCAGAAGACACAGCTTCAATTCCTAGCACCCACAAGCACTCACATTGTACCTAATAACCATCTGTAACTCCAGTTCCAGTGGAATCCAATGCCTTTTCTGTCTTCCACAGGCATTGCAGGACATGAGTGCACTTACACACATGCAGGCAATATACTCATACAGAGAAAATAAAATAATAAATAAAATATCTTTTAAAAAGATAAATATTGATTTGATCAACATAAGTTTGGATAGAAAAATATGTGGAAGTAACATATAGGAGCCAAACCAAATTTTTTAGAAGAGGTAGATCTGTAACCACTGAAATGGAATAATATAAACAACAATATTAGCATACTTGGAATTATGAATGTAATAAATAAGGAAATATAAAGGTTGAAAGACATTTCCCTTGGAAGCCAGGATGAGAGATGGAGTGGGATAGGACATCAGGGCATCCATCCCTGTTCTTCCTTCTGTGCTTCAATATAAACTTTTGTTATGTAAATGCAATCTTGATAAATACAAATATTCAAGCATAAAACTTCATAGTATTGTGTAAATACCATTCAGAGTTATAGAAGTAATAAGCTAAATAAACCAAGATGGTAAAATGCTGATTGCCTCTGAACAGTAGGACTATGGGCTTTTAACAGCCAGGGGGATCATGTTTTTTTACAATGAGAAATGATCAATACTAAATTACAGTATGGACTGGTCTATCAGATTTCTGTGAAGATGATAGGACTGAGAAAGAACTGTGGAGCTGTTGGCTCTCACTTGGGCCATTTTCACAGAATACATACTTTAACAAAGAGACCGCTATTTTGAGAAAGATGGGTATGTTTATGCTTTGACATCATGGTGCCACAATGGCTTGCCATTCTAAAAACTCAATTCAGCATCTTAATACCAAGGAAGGTGCTACGGGATGAACAGGGGTCATGCAAATGCTTAAATCCAAATTATAGTTATCTGCTTGAACAGAAATGACCTTCCTGGAAAATTAATCCTTTAAGGCGTATGTTCTAATCTTATTGTAGGGAAGCTTTTCTCCAATACGCACTGGAGCCATTTGAGCTCTGATACAAAAATAGCAAAGCAGCCACAACAGCTAAATGCATGCTCAGAACTTGTATGCGGGCCAGGGTAGCCTCCAACCCACCTATGGATTACTTTGAAGTTACCAATGGGAAAAGAATAATAGCTTTTATTTTTTTAAGACATTTAGCAACAATTTCATAATATATCAATAATTAATTTTTCTGAATATTAAGAAGACTTACACACTATCTTAATAATACTGGTAAACATCACACATATGTAAAGGATAAATGTGATGTAATGAATGCCCATGAACCCATCACTCAACCTAAGAATGGGAGCTCTACCAGGACTTTTGTAACTTTCTGAGTGTTCCTGACCATGCTCCATGCATATGACTAAATGTCGTTCTCTCTAAATAAATTCAGTATTCCCTGCTGTGACTCATTGTCATGATTAATTTTCTCACAAATAAATGAGTATAGTACTCGGATCTGAGAGATCTAGCTGTAATTCCAGTTGTGCGTCAGTCATACTAACTGTATACTAGACATGTTCTACCCCCCTTTTTGTTCTTTTGAGATAGGGTCTGCCTGTAGCCCCATCTGGCCTGGAACTCACTATGTAGCCTAGGCTGGCCTCAACCTCACAGTGCCGGCATTAAAGGCTTGCAGCATCACGCCTGGCAGACATGTTCTAACTCTTTTGACCTGTAATTTCCTCATTTGTAAAGGATCCAAATTTTAATTCCCAAGGTTTTTGTAAGCCTGAAGTAAGCTAATGGATATTAAATATTAAGTATATTTTGCTGCAAATTAATCATTGAAATGTTAGATTTTTTTGCAAACTGTTAAGGAAAGATAATTGGGTATCTGAAAATTTCTTCCTTTGCTCTTTGCTTAAAAAATAATTAAGCATATTCTGGAAAAGAAACATTTTATCCTTTTAAAAATTATTTTAGTAAATCTAGTCATCTCAATGAATGAATATTTGGTGGTGGTGACAATCAAAGTGTCGTAAATGCTTGACAAGTACTCTTATCTCCAAGCTGTACCCCAACTTTTGCATGAATGATATTTTAAAAATATTTTATTATTTTTAATTTTGTGTGTATGAGTATATTACCTGTATGCATGTAAGTGTACCCATGTTGTGCAATGCTCACAGACATCAGAAGAGGGCATTGGATTTTCCTGGAACTACACTTATGGATGGTCGTCAGTCGTCATGTGGGTGCTGGAATCCTAACCCAGGTCCTCTGTAAAAGCAGTCAGTGCTCTTAACCACTGAGCCAACTGTTTAGCCCCTGCATGAATGATTTTGATTAATTATGCAAATACTGGTTGCCAGGGTAAGTAAATGTCCTATTCATTAATTAAATCAATCTCCTTTAAAAGACTGATAGATGAAGAAATTCACAGAAAGTGGATGTAAAGAATGTCATATATATATATATACTATTTTAAATTTAATAGGGGGCTGGAGAGATAGCTCAGCAGTTAAGAGCACCAGCTGCTCTTGCAGAGAACCAGGGTTTGATTCTCAGCTCCTACATGGTGGGTAACAATCATCCATAGCTCCAGTTCCAGAGCAATCCAAAGCCATCTTCTGACCTCTGTGGGCACTGCATGACAGGGTTGCACTGACATACAGTCAGACACCTAAAATTAAAAAAAGAAATGTCTTTAGGATATTAATTTAGTACAGATCCTTATTCAGCTGAGATAGCCTCATAGATGCATGTAAACAGAACATTTACTTGGGAAACTTTTCATTTTGGCCTCTAACATTTTTTAAAGTCATTTTTCTGCTTTAAGAAGTAACAGAATCAGCCATTACAATAAAGCAGTCTGGAATGTTGCCGTTTAGTCTATCACCATGGTAGCAAGCTTCTGGGGAACATTCAAGATGTACTATTCAGGCAATCCAGAGGTTGACTCCTACATTTGTACAAGAGACTTGTTTATCAGAAGAATTGAAAAATTGATTCTCTTTATACCCTGAAG
The DNA here is from genome assembly GCA_009823505.1 of Rhizomys pruinosus. Taxonomy (NCBI): domain Eukaryota; kingdom Metazoa; phylum Chordata; class Mammalia; order Rodentia; family Spalacidae; genus Rhizomys; species Rhizomys pruinosus. The sequence continues at coordinate 79,096 of VZQC01006899.1, forward strand.
TCTACATAATGTTAATAACTCCTTGAGAGAAGACCTTTGAGTGTAAAATTCTAGAACAACTTAAAGACAGCCAAAGTAAGGAGCTGAAGATACAAACTCAGTGTTGAAAATGCAACAGGACCAATAATGGAACATTTACGTTTAAAACCACCCATTGCTTTTTATGATGCTGACTCTACCACTGGTGAAGATGGTCATGGTATTGGGAGCCAGTCAGTAAAGAGTACTTAATATTGGTGATAAATAAATTAATTATGCCAGAGCATTTCTTACCCATTCTTTAACTTTCTTTTTATATGTGTGAGTTTTTTGCCTGCATGTATGTAAGAGCATCCATGCATGTTATGTTTGAGGAGGCCAGAAGAGGGTGTCAGATTCCATAGAACTGGAGTTAGAGAAAATTGTTAGTTGCCATGTGAGTGTTGGAAACTGAACCTAGGTCCTCTGCAAGGGTAGCCAGTGCTCTTAACCGATGAATCACCTTTCCAGTCCCTACCCCCGCCCATTCTTCTTAAAGAGATGTGTCATCTTCTTTTTGTGTGAGTCATCCTATGCTGTAGTCATAATTTTTTACTCATATGTGGTGAGCAATGGCATGGGGTTACGTGATAAGGTAAAGGACTACTCCAAAAAAATGTTTTCATCACATTCTCCTTTGTCATCTGGGATGAGGGCTCAAATTGCAGCTCTGTAGCATTCTTAATAACTGGGGAAATAGGAAAAATTCATTCACATAACAGTTCATCTCATATCAAAAGAAGAGACAGACTGACTTTATTTGACTAATTTGACTGGTTAGTAGTAGAGTTTTTTTTATCAAATTGACATCATTTGATACTTTTTAGACAGAATTCAAATTCAATAGCTACCTATGAGGATTGTTCAGTCACAGAAGGTGCCTTGACCACTAACTATTTAATCTAATTCCTGTAATGTGATCATAAAAATCCATATGGTGGCAATAACTTTATGTTGAACCTGAATTATGAATGACAAAATAAATTTTGGATATAAAAATTATGGATGAGAATTCTAGAATTATTTTCTTTTTATATTTTTTAATTTGTTATTTTTAAAATTTTGCATGTTAGTGTTTTTCCTGCATGTAAGTGCGCCATGTGTCTGCCATGCTTGCAGAGACCAGAATAGGGTATTGAACCCCCTGAAACTGGAGTTATGGAGGATTGTTAGCCTCCATGTGGGTGTTGGGAACCAAACCTGGGTCCTCTGAAAGGGCAGCCAGTGCTCTTAACCACTGAGCCACCTCTCGAGCTCCCTTTCTGGTTTTCTTTTTTATTTAAGTTAAATTAAAATAAAATAAATCAAATTAAATTTTGAACTAAATTCTCACACTGTAGACCAAGTTATCTTAGAACTCACTATGTAATCCTCACTATGTAAACCTCAGACTCATGGCAATCCTCATCTCTCAGCTCCCTGAGTGATGGATTACAGGTGTGAGCTGCCACATTTGGGTGAGAATTAATTAATTAATTAATTAATCTATTTATTTATTTGAGACAGGGTCTCCTTGTAACCCCAGCTGTCCTGGAACTCATGATGTAGACCTGGCTGGTCTTGAACTCACAGAGATCTTCCTGCCTCTGCCTCGTGCTGGGAATAAAGCCATGTGCCACCATGCCTGGCAAAGGATTCTTTTCTTTTTCTTTTTTTCTCTCTTTTTTAGTTTTTTCCTTTTTTTTTTTTTTTTTTTGAGGGAGGGGCCTCCCTTTTAGTATCAGCTGTCCTGGAGTTCTCCTGTAGACAGGCTGGCCTTGACTCACGGAGCCACCCACCTTACCTCCCAGTGCTGGGATGCCTGGGATTTAAATGCATTTGGCCACCACGCCCAGCTAAGAAATTATTTTTTTAATAAAAGGAATTTGATATATTAGCACTCGGAGGTAGAGGCAGGCAGATATTGGGAGTTCAATGTCAGCTGGTCTAAAGAATGAGTTTCAGACACTGGGCTACAGGGAGATCCCTGTCTCAAAAATACCCCCCAAATTATAATTTGCATTATTTTCATTATATGTATAGCTTCATGCATCCTTTTTTTTTTCTTTTACAGGTGATAATAGCCATCCTTTCTTTATTTATTTTTGTCTTTATTATGTGTTATTTTATGTGGAATGGGTGTATTTGCCTGTATGTATGTAACGCCCCTGTGGCAGGCAATTCTACAGGAGCCCAGAAGAGGTCGTTGGAGTCCCTGGGCATGAGTACAGACAGTTGTTAGCTGCCCGGTGGGTGCTGGGATTCGAACCTGGATCTCTGCAAGAACAACCACAGTGCTCTTACTAACGAGACATCTCGCCAGCTGTCCATTGTCATTCTTTTTCTTTTCTTTTTTTTTTTTTTTTTTTGTCTTTTCCGAGACAGGGTCTCTCCTGTAACCCCAGTTTCCCCTGGAACTCCCTCCGTAGACCAAGCTGGCCGTGACTCACAAAGATCCGCCTGCCTCGGCCTCCCGAGTGCGAGGATTAAAGGCGTGCCCACCATGCCCGGCTTCATTTCTTTTTCTTTTTTTTTTTTTTAATTTTTTTTTTATTAGTTTTATTTATTTCTCTTCTGGATGTTGTATGCATGTAACTGTCTGCATGCAAGTTTGTGCACCCGTGTCGTGCAACGCCGCGGAGGTCAGAAGAGGGTATCGGATTCCCCTGGAACTGGAGTTCTCCTGGAATTGGAGTTTCAGACGGTTCTTAGCCGCCATGTGGGTGCTGGGGATCGAACCGGCGTCCTCTGTAAGAGCGGTCGGCGCTCTTAACCGCTAGGCTATCTCTCCAGCCCAAGTGGTGGTACATGTCTGTAATCCCAGCACGTGGGAGACAGATGCAGGGTCACAACTTTAAGTACAGTATAGGCTGCATAGTGAGATTCATAGTGTCTCCAAAAACATTTTTTAATCTGCTTGTATCACAAGGATCTAGAAGTAACAGCTTGACTTTTACCTTATGCATACTTTAATTTTCCTTTAAGTGGAATAGCCCTTGATAGGTTTAGAAACCTTACGAATGGAGAATTCCTAGATTATTGTTGTTGTTAACATTCATTTTCCTTAATTGCATCAACTAATGGCTGCTGAGAGGGGCAGAGATAGCCTCTTTAGAGCATGAGATGCTTGGTAAGATAATTGGACTCCAGTGCATGGACCTACACTCAAGGACATTTAGGGACACAAATTAGACACTACCAGCCATATATACATATACATATACATATACATATACATATACATATACATATACATATACATATACATATATATAAACATTAAATTGGGTGGGGTAATAAGGAGGTGGGGATAGGGGAAGGGATTTAAATACCATCAAATTATACTGTATGAAAATTGCAAAAATTCAATAAAATATTCATTTTCCTTAAATTTCTTATTTACAAAGCAGTGTGCTTAGATTTTTTTTCTTTTGCATTGTTATGTCCGGTAAAGCTTTCATAAGTTGAAACTTTAGCCCATAGCTGATGGTGCTGTTGGGAGGCAGAAGCTTTAGGAGGTGAGCAGGCACAACAGAAGAGCACTTGCAGAGGTTGGTTCTCCCACCGTGTTTCTGAGGCAGGGCCTCTCATTTCTGTGCTGCTCTGTACACTCCTGGCTAGCTGGCCCACCAGTGAGCTTCCAGCTACGTCTCCCATCTCTCTATTCTGTCTCACCGTATTAGTGCTGAGATTACAGATGTCTGTCACTACACCAAGTTTTTACAAGGTTCTGAAAATCACACTCAGTTCACTGGGCTTGTGTGGCAAGTGCCATTGATCCATTTCCTCAGCTGCCAGGCTGGAGGGATGACTCAGTGGTTAAGAGCGCCGACTGTTTTGAAGAGGACGAGGACCCAGGTTCGATTCCCAGCACCCACAAGGCAGCTAAGAACCATCTTTAACTTCAGTTCCAGGGGAATCCGACACCCTCTTCTGACCTCTGCTACATTGCATAACACAGGTGCACAAATCTACATGCAGACAGTACATTCATACAGATAAAAAATAAAATTTTTAAAATTAAAAAAAAAAAACAGCACTGACTGCTCTTGTAGAGGACTCCTGGTTGGAGTCCCAGCCCCCACATGGGAGCTAACAACCATCGGTAACTCTAGTTCTACGGCATCCGATGCCTTCTTCTCACTTCCGCTGGCATTGCATGACAGGGCGCACTTACAAACACGTAGGCAATACATTCACACACATTAAAAAAATAAAACAAAAACAAAAGCCAAACCTGAGTTACAGAGAGCTAAGGGGGTGGCTCAGAGTTAAGAGCACTTGCTGCTCTTGCAGAGGACCTGAGCTCTGTTCCAACATTCATGCCCAGCAGCTCACAACCACCTGTAATTCTAGCTCCAATGACGCCCTTTTCCGGCCTCCAAAGGCACCTGCACATATGTAGTAGCATACACTCATACAGACACATATGCATACGCATATACATAAATATAAAAGAAAAACATATTTTGAGCGGAGAGTCACAATGGTTCCTGCGTCAGACCCTGGCCAGAGGAGTAGAAGACGCCAACTTTGGAATCTGCAAGAGGTGGATGCGGAAAGGAGAGGGGGTTTGAGCCAACTCTCAAAGCACTGTTCAAGCCAAGACCTTCCCTTTCTTTTTTTCTTTTTTTATATAGATTTTTATTGTTATTAAACTTTTTCCATCATTTCTCAATCAAATCTAGAATGGCTTCCATCTCCATGCCCCCCTCCCCACCAGAGTCCCCTCACTCTGCCATACATGTCCTGTATCTTTTTCTGAATCTTTCCAGAGTTTTTTTTTTCAGTTCTTTTGTTGTTGTTCTCTCCAACTTTTATTGCTACAGTGTGTGTGTGTGTGTGTGTGTGTGTGTGTGTGTGTGTATACACACATATCAATTGAATTGGAGGATTTTTTTTCCTAAAAGATGTCATGTTTTCCTTAAGGAAGTGCTCGAAGGTTCCTCCTTGGCAATCCCAAACAACCATCAATCCTGCACTTCTGCTCCATATTGGGGTCTTTCCCTCCCATGGCCCCCCAAATGAAGTCCAGTAAGCACACGTCCTGTCTTGATCTCCCTGCACTGGCCTCCATGATATGGCCCAGGTAGTCCAACAATGGCAGTCTGTACTCTGACAAGGCTGAAATCCTGTAGCTGTTTAGTCCACAAGCTGGGTATCTCAGTAGTCCCCATCTGGCATTGAAGGTTTGGAGGATTCTTGGAGAGACATGAGTCCTCAGTCCATATTGGAAGGTTAAAAAGCTGTGTCTCATGTCTTTGAGGAGAGACAAAAGTGGTGGCAGCCACAGACCTTCCCTTTCATACAAAGATAAAATACAAACTACACAGGATGCCCTTGAAGGTGTCCCAAACTGTGACTTTAGGAGAGAGCTGGAGGAGAGGATAGAGCTGCTGTACAGGAGAAAAATAGGGTCGCCCAACCTGAGAACATGCAACTTCTACAGTGTCAAAGAAGCCTGGCTAGACCAGATTCCTGCTGCTAACCTTGATGCCAACGAATGACTAACAGATGAGGAATATGAAACTTGAAGAGGAGAGTGATGACGACACTGCAGCTCTCCTTAGCCAGCTGGAGATGATTAAGAGCAGAAGAAACAAGAACAAAACACGGAGGAAGAGAGAATCTGAATGGAACATACTTTCAGTGGAGACGCTCTCCTTAACCTCACCAGCCCATCCCAGCCTCAGGCCAACCTCAAGGTTAAACGAAGGTGGGATGAAGACATTGTTTTTTATGAACTGTGTGAAAGATGTGGATGATCAGGAGACAAAAGATTTGTGAATGACACTCTGCGGTCTGAATTTCACAAAAAGTTCAGTTCAGTAGTACAGTTTATGTGCTTAATCAAAAACTGAAATGTGAAGGGTCAGTTTGAGCTTGTTTTTGTTCTGTCTACCATATGAAGGATGTATAGGCTTCTCCAATTATAACTTCCAGAATATCTTTTCCCTTAATGATACCATTTTTGGTAATGAATTTGGGAATGAGTTTGACCCAGTTACTATCTCTCAGTGCTCCAGTCATATATTTTCTTTTTAATATGGAGAAAAAGAAATATGCTTACAATAAATATTTTTAGCCTAAACATGCCATGTCCCCAACATTTTGTTTTAACATTCACAGCTTACTAAACGTTGCATTTTTTTTTTCAAAATGAAGATTGCCTTTGTGTGTTCTATTGGCTAATACATTAAACTTTCCCCTTTTGTCATTTTGATTCATCAGAAAAAAAAACAAATTAAGAAAAACAAAATCTGAGCTACACTGGGGTCCTTAGGCTGGGAAAATCCACAGGCCAAAGAGCTTTATGTGCCTACCATAACTCTTGAAGAAGGAAAGTCACCAAGAAGTAGTTGTGGATAATAGGATGGCTGGACAGTGACAGAAGGTGAGGGCATCTGGGGCTGGCTCAAGCTGGGAAATACAGAAGGGGAGATAGATACCTGACCTAGGTGTCTGGGAACAGCTCCACTCACCAACTGAGAGTAACTCCGAAGTTTGATAGCTCTGAATTTGAAGTCAGTGGGTGAGTCAGACCTGGAGCCTCCTATCTATATGACATGTGTGCGTTCAGTAATTTAGCTGTTTGATATCTAATTTTGTTTTTGAGTTTTTCATTATTGGGAAATCTTTTTTGTTTTTCTCTTTTCCTCTTCCTAACAGATTTCTCTGCACCTCTCTTCCTTTGCCTTTCATTTACTTCACCTTGATTCCCTCTGTCATTCCTCTTTCCCCATGTTCTGTTACCTCATTCATTTACTTTTCCCATATTTGACTAAGTAATTTTTATCTTCGAAGCACATTCTGTGGTAGTTCTGCCATTTTCAGTTTCATTCCTGTTAGTGATTAGTGGGCTGTAACTTACTTTAATTGTATTTCTGTATCCTATATGGTTTGATGTTGTTGATGATGCAGCAGGTTTTTCCTCAGCAGATATACTAGGAATTTAGCCTTGAACAGCAGACTACTTAGTAAAATCCAGAAAAGCATTACAAACCAACAGAAATATAAGAAACATAAAAAGCAAGGCAACATGACCCCAGAAGGTTATAACTCCTCAACTACTTTTTTTTTTGCGGTTCTTAGCCTCAGCCTTTAACGGCTGCACTATCCCCACAGCCCTATAACTCCTCAACTACTAAAAAAAGGTAAAATACCAGATGAAAATTTCTGGTAAAAAGTTTTCAGGTAAAAATGAACAATTACCCAAAAGAGATGCAAAGAAGCAGATGAATCAACCCATGGCCTAAAGCAACATAGAGGGGGGGGAAAATCATTCAGCAAATGAATGATTAAAATCAGCAATATAGCTGGGCGTGGTGGTGCACACCTTTAATCCCAGCACTCAGGAGGCAGAGGCAAGCAGATCTCTGTGAGTTGGAGGCCAGCCTGGTCTACATAGTGAGTTCCAGGGCAGCTGGAGCTACAAGGAGACCCTGTCAAAGAAAGAAGAAAGGAAGGAAGGAAGGAAGGAAGGAAGGAAGGAAGGGAAGGAAGGAAGAGAGAGAGAGAGAAAGAAAGAGAAAGAAAGAAAGAGAGAAAGAAAGAAAGAAAGAAAAAGAAAGGAAAAGAAAGAAAGAAAGAAAGAAAAAGAAAGAGGATAAGAAAGAAAGAAAGAAAGAAAAAGAAAGAGAAAAAGAAAGAAAGAAAAGAACTAAAATATGAAAAAGTCAGCAGCATGGAAGAAAATCCCAAGAAGGAAATGGAGATAAAGAAAATAAAACAAACAAACAAACAAACAAACAACCTAACACCTTGGGGCTGGGGAGATGGCTGAGCAGTTAAAGCACTGGCTGCTCTTGGAGAGGACCTACACTTGGTTCCCAGCACCCAGATGGTAGCTAACAACTGTCCATAACTCCAGTTCCAGGGGATCCAATGCCCTTTTCTGACTTCTGTGGGAATTGCATGTATGAGTGCACTTACGTACATGCAGGCAAAACAGTCATACACATATCAATAAAAAAATAAGAATCTTTTAAAATTGGGAGTGTTTCCCAACCATAAAACAATAAACTATGCATCCAACAGAAACAATGTTAAAACTTTAATAAAGAAAAAAGATTTACAAATATCTTTAAACTTTTGCAAAATGCTATCTTGCTTATAGTTGACAACTCAAATCCTATACTGTGGCTACGTTATTGATTCTCAATGGAAAGCACAATCAATAACTTCTTTAAAAGAAATCTTAAGTATGCTAGAAGAAAAAGATCCCCTTCTGACAATGTTTTCTCACAATGGGGCAAATGCATGCAGATAAGATCATTGTTAGTTCAGTAGGCTCTCCCTGTGCTCTCCCCCAGGATTTCACATCAGTTTCTCTTCTGAAGATGTTTACACAACTGTGCAGTCATAGAAATGAACTGACACTTAATCTCCCAGAATTACTGTAATGATACATACCTCCCAGGGAAGGGTGCCTTTGTTTCCTGGATCTTGGAGTGGTACAACATATGGTCTGACAGATTTTAAGTTCCAAGTATTTATTTTTAGACATGATGATTCATTATCTTTTTAATAAAAGAAAGTATCTGTTGAGCTGAGACTAGTTTTTTCAATAAGAGCATTCTAACTTAGAAAGCAAGCAGCTTTGTCAGGTTAGAACGTTTGGTGTGATGAATAATTTAGATTGTAGGGGTAACAGATCCAGAGAAGAAACTTAAGGAGGGAGTTAGATAATGCAAGCAAGTAATTAAATGCATTAGGATAATAAGTAAGTAAATAAATGCATTAGGATACCTGATTCACAATGGCCAATTTAAACACGCACTAAAAATATGTACAGATCACAAATCATGATTATGGTAGTCTCAAAGGCAATAGAGAACACATTCATCCTTGCATAAAAGGGAAAAATTTTTAATTATTTTATGTACTTTAAAACATTTGAAATTCTTTTATTGGGTTGAGTCACAGAGGATCATACTGGCTGGTTAAAATAGTAAAAATAAGCTTAGGCTTATATTTAATGCCAGAAAAGCCAATATATTTTGAAGTGCTTATTTTATTTTATTTTATTTATTTTATTTATTTTTGAGACAGGGTTTCCCTGTAGCGCTAACTGGCCTGGAACTTGTTATATTGACCAGGCTGGTCTTGAAATCACAGAGACCTCCCTGCCTCTATCTCCTGAGTGCTGGGATTAAAGGCATGTGCCACCATGGCCTTCAAGACCCACCTGCCCAGGGATGGATCACTCCAAACACAAATTTAGTAAAATAAAGAGAAATCTCTGGCTGGGCATGGTGGCACATGTGTTTAATCCCAGAACTCAGGAGGCAGAGGCAGGCAGATCTCTGTGACTTAAAGGCCAGCCTGGTCTGTATAGTAAGTTCCAGGCCAGCTGGGGCTATGGGGAGACCTTATCGAGAGAGAGAGAGAGAGAGAGAGAGAGAGAGAGAGAGAGAGAGAGAGAGAGCTCTGACATGACTTATCAGCCATTGGGTCAGATAATTTCCTATACTATGTGCCTTCACTAAGTGAAACCGTTTATGCGGGACAACTTTGTTAAAATGGTTTGAGCTGGGGGTAGAGTCAGAAGTCGGAGGGCATTAGAATAAACACCTGTTATTTTGCCTGCCTAGAAAGTGGTTCCTCATCAATATCTCATATTCCTTTGGGACAAGGAGTTAATCACAGTGAAAAACAACGTAATTACTGGATGTGGGAGTCCAGGCAACAGAGGGATTAAACCCTCACTCGAGCTATGGAACTGTTATGAATCTTTGAATTCTCCTTGCCTAAGACTAGAACTACTCCCCAAATCGAGTTGAGATCTAGACAGTGGGTACAAATTAAACAACTCTCATTTCACAGGTATAGTAGTGTTCAATTCTAGCTATACATTAGAGTCTAGCTATACATTAGAGTCTGGGGATTAAAAAACAAACATAAAATGACTCCAACATCTTATCCTCGTGTCAAACCAATTAAACCAGAATCCCTGGGGGTGGAGGGTTGGGCTTCAGTGTGCATAGAAGCCTCTCTTGGTGATGCTAAAACGCAGCTAGGAATGAAATCTGCAGGGTGGAGGCACACAGAGGTGGGCAAGTCAAGCATCTACCTCATGGGTAAAAGTGAAGTAGGGAGATCTGTAGGGAGATGTAGACGGGGAATACTTTGCATTTGGCTGACTCTGCGAGTGTCCCAGTGGGCTCTGGACGGCCTTTGTTGTCAGTAGATACTGTAAACCTGTGAGGAAGGCTGGAGAGCAGTAAGTACAACTTTCCGTTCCATGCTATTTTGTTTGGGGCAGCTCTACGTTCTCTCCTTTGTGGCTAACTGACAAAATAGCACCCAGCTCCCCTCTCCACCAGTAAAGGACAGTGCTCACTAAACTTACCAGCGTCTTTTTTTGTTTTTGTTGTTGCTTCGTTGATTTGAGTCCTTAGGATAGGAGAAAGAATAAGCCATCTTCTTGGTAAATAACTATATCACTTGGGTACGAAGAGAGAAAAAGGCCCACTCAATAGAATCTCAGAGATTCTGAGCTGGAAGTGCCCTCTGATACGACTTGATACATGCTTTTTCTAATTTTTTTATTTATATATATATTTTTATTTTTACTTTATTTTTGTATGTGTATGAATGTACTGTCTGCATGTAGGTTTGTGCACCCGTGTCGTGCAATGCCGCGGAGGTCAGAAGAGGGTGTCTCGAATTCCCCTGGAACTGGAGTTAAAGATGTTTCTCATCCTGTGCTTTTAGATTATATCTCACCAGACTTTTCAAAGAAATGGAGTGTTTCTGGGCTGGAGAGATGGCCTAGCGGTTGAGAGCGCCGACTGCTCTTGCAGAGGACCCGGGTTCGATCCCCAGCACCCACATGGCGGCTGAGAACCGTCCGTAACTCCAATTTCAGGAGAACTCCAGTTCCAGGGGAATCTAGCGCCCTCTTCTGACCTCCGCGGCATTGCACGACACGGGTGCACAGACCTGCATGCAGACAGTACATTCATACACATGAAACAAATGGATAAAATTAAAAAAAAAAAAAAAAAAGAAATGGGACTATGCACATATGTATGTGTGTTTGTATAAAAACATGATATTTGATTATGATCCCAAAAGCAAAACAAAAAGTGGTGTAAGGGGCATTAGTGGAAATGTATNCCATCAATCCTGCACTTCTGCTCCATATTGGGGTCTTGTTTCCCTTTCCTCCCAATTGCCCCCAATAATCCAGTAGAGCACCCGTCCTTTCCGTTTGCTCTCCCTATACACTGTTCCTCCCTTCATCTTTCCCAGGTTTTCAACCAATGGCAGTCTGTACTCTGACGAGGCTGAAATCTTAGCTGTGTAGTCCACAAGCTGGGTATCATAGTACCCCATCTGCATTGAAGGTTTGGAGGATTCGTGGAGAGACATAAGTCCCAGCAGTCCATATTGGAAGTTAAAAAAGCTGTGTCTCATGTCTTTGAAGGAAGACAAAGAGTTGGTGGCAGCCACAGACCTTCCCTTTCATACAAAGATAAAATACAAACTACACAGGATGCCCTTGAAGGTGTCCCGAACTGTGACTTTAGGAGAGAGCTGGAGGAGAGGATAGAGCTGCTGTACAGGAGAAAAATAGGGTCGCCCAACCTGAGAACATGCAACGTCTACAGTGTCAAAGAAGCCTGGCTAGACCAGATTCCTGCTGCTAACCTTGATGCCAACGAATGACTAACAGATGAGGAATATGAAACTTGAAGAGGAGAGTGATGACGACACTGCAGCTCTCCTTAGCCAGCTGGAGATGATTAAGAGCAGAAGAAACAAGAACAAAACACGGAGGAAGAGAGAATCTGAATGGAACATACTTTCAGTGGAGACGCTCTCCTTAACCTCACCAGCCCATCCCAGCCTCAGGCCAACCTCAAGGTTAAACGAAGGTGGGATGAAGACATTGTTTTTTATGAACTGTGTGAAAGATGTGGATGATCAGGAGACAAAAGATTTGTGAATGACACTCTGCGGTCTGAATTTCACAAAAAGTTCAGTTCAGTAGTACAGTTTATGTGCTTAATCAAAAACTGAAATGTGAAGGGTCAGTTTGAGCTTGTTTTTGTTCTGTCTACCATATGAAGGATGTATAGGCTTCTCCAATTATAACTTCCAGAATATCTTTTCCCTTAATGATACCATTTTTGGTAATGAATTTGGGAATGAGTTTGACCCAGTTACTATCTCTCAGTGCTCCAGTCATATATTTTCTTTTTAATATGGAGAAAAAGAAATATGCTTACAATAAATATTTTTAGCCTAAACATGCCATGTCCCCAACATTTTGTTTTAACATTCACAGCTTACTAAACGTTGCATTTTTTTTTCAAAATGAAGATTGCCTTTGTGTGTTCTATTGGCTAATACATTAAACTTTCCCCTTTTGTCATTTTGATTCATCAGAAAAAAAAAAAACAAAAATTAGAAGAACAGAATCTGAGCTACACTGGGGTCCTTAGGCTGGGAAAATCCACAGGCCAAAGAGCTTTATGTGCCTACCATAACTCTTGAAGAAGGAAAGTCACCAAGAAGTAGTTGTGGATAATAGGATGGCTGGACAGTGACAGAAGGTGAGGGCATCTGGGGCTGGCTCAAGCTGGGAAATACAGAAGGGGAGATAGATACCTGACCTAGGTGTCTGGGAACAGCTCCACTCACCAACTGAGAGTAACTCCGAAGTTTGATAGCTCTGAATTTGAAGTCAGTGGGTGAGTCAGACCAGGAGCCTCCTATCTATATGACATGTGTGCGTTCAGTAATTTAGCTGTTTGATATCTAATTTTGTTTTTGAGTTTTTCATTATTGGGAAATCTTTTTTGTTTGTCCCCCTCTTTCCCTCTTCCGAACAGATTTCGTCTGCACCTCTCTTCCTTTTGGCCTTTCATGTACTTCAATGGAAGAGAAAAGGGTCACCTTGAAGTCCCTCTGCTCCTCTGTCGCCCTGTTTCTGGTGTACTCATGCATTTACTTTTTCCCATATGCTAAGTACATTTTTAGCTTCGAAGCACATTCTGTGGTAGTTCTGCCATTTTCAGTTTCATTCCTGTTAGTGATTAGTGGGCTGTAACTTACTTTAATTGTATTTCTGTATCCTATATGGTTTGATTTGGTTGAGTCGGCAGCAGGTTTTTTTCCTTACCTCAGGCCGATATACTAGGAAGTTAGAGCCTTGAACACAGATACTTAGTAAATCCAAAAATCAAATTACAACAACCCATAATCAAGAAAACGGAAAAAGCAAGGCACCAACATACCCCCAGACGCGTTTCATATATACAGTTTCCTCAACTACTTTTTTTTTTGCTGTTCTTAGCCTCACGCCTTTAACAGCTGCACTATCCCCACATCCCACGATCTTAACTCCTCAACTACTAAAAAAACGGTAATAATAACCAGATGAAAATTTCTGGTAAAAAGTTTTCAGGTAAAAATGAACAATTACCCAAAAGAGATGCAAAGAAGCAGATGAATCAACCCATGGCCTAAAGCAACATAGAGGGGGGGGAAAATCATTCAGCAAATGAATGATGTAAAAGTCAGACAATATAGCTGGGCGTGGTGGTTGCACATCTTTATCCGCAGCACTCAGGAGCAGAGCAAGGCAAGCAGGATCTCTTGAGTTGGAGGGCCAGCCTGGTACTCACATGTGAGTTCCAGGGGCAGCGGAGCTACAAGGAGACCCTGTCAAAGTCAAGAAACTAAGAAAGGAAGAAGAATGAGAGTAGGGAAGGAAGGAGGAGGGAAGGAGGGAGGAAGGAAGGAAGGCGGAAGGAAGGAAGGAGGAGGCAGGGGGGAAGACTGAAGAGAGAAAGAAAGAGAAAGAAAGAGGAACGAAGCAGAGAGAAAAAAGAGAAAGGAACAAGAAAGAACGAAGAAAAGAAAAAACAAAAAAAAGGAAAAACGAAAAGGAAAAGAAGAGAAAAAAAAAATAGAAAAAAGGACGAAAGAAAGAAAGAACAAAAAAACGAAAGAAGCGGCTACAGAAAAGAAAGAAAGACGAAAGACAAGCACAAGAGAAAATCAGACGAGAAAATAAAAAGCAACAAGACTAAAATTGAAACCCGTCCGCAGCATGAAGAATCCCAAGTAAGGTAATGGAGATAACGCACAATAAACAAACAACAAACAAACAAACAACCCAAAAATTTGGCTGTGGGAGATGGCTCCGAGAGTTTCAAGCCACTGGCTGCTCTTGGAGAGGGACCTACACTGGTTGGTTTTTCCCAGCAGCCTTACATGTCAACTAACAACTGTCATTATATCCAGTTCCAGGGATCCACTGCCTTTCGACTTCTGTTGGGCAATTGCATGTATGGGCACTTACTGACCATGCAGGCAAAACAGTCATACAGCACATCATATAAAAAATAAGAATCTTTTAAAATTTGGGAGTGTTTCCCAACCATAAAACAATAAACTATGCATCCAACAGAAAACATGTTAACAACTTTAATAAAGAAAAAGATTTACAAATATCTTTAAACTTTTGCAAAATGCTATCTTGCTTATAGTTGACAACTCAAATCCTATACTGTGGCTACGTTATTGATTCTCAATGGAAAGCACAATCAATAACTTCTTTAAAAGAAATCTTAAGTATGCTAGAAGAAAAAGATCCCCTTCTGACAATGTTTTCTCACAATGGGGCAAATGCATGCAGATAAGATCATTGTTAGTTCAGTAGGCTCTCCCTGTGCTCTCCCCCAGGATTTCACATCAGTTTCTCTTCTGAAGATGTTTACACAACTGTGCAGTCATAGAAATGAACTGACACTTAATCTCCCAGAATTACTGTAATGATACATACCTCCCAGGGAAGGGTGCCTTTGTTTCCTGGATCTTGGAGTGGTACAACATATGGTCTGACAGATTTTAAGTTCCAAGTATTTATTTTTAGACATGATGATTCATTATCTTTTTAATAAAAGAAAGTATCTGTTGAGCTGAGACTAGTTTTTTCAATAAGAGCATTCTAACTTAGAAAGCAAGCAGCTTTGTCAGGTTAGAACGTTTGGTGTGATGAATAATTTAGATTGTAGGGGTAACAGATCCAGAGAAGAAACTTAAGGAGGGAGTTAGATAATGCAAGCAAGTAATTAAATGCATTAGGATAATAAGTAAGTAATACATGCATTAGGATACCCTGATTCACAGATGGCCAATTTAAACACGCACTAAAAATATGTACAGATCAACAAATCCATGAATTATGGTAGTCTAAGGCAATAGAGAACACATTATCCTGCATAAAAAGGGAAAATTTTAATTATTTTCTGTACTTTAAAACATTTGTAAATTCTTTTATTGGGTTGAGTCACAGAGGATCATACTGGCTGGTTAAAATAGTAAAAATAAGCTTAGGCTTATATTTAATGCAGAAAGCCAATCATATTTATGAAGTGCTTATGTTTATTTTATTTTTTATTTATTTTATATTTATTTTGAGACAGGGTTGTCCCTGTAGCGCAACGGCTGGGAAAACTGTTATTATTGACAGGCTCTTAATACAGACTGCTGAGTTTGGTCTGATAAAATAGCCACTGGCTTCAGACCATGCCGGGAGCCCCACATTTAATGGAATCTCTGGCATGGTTCACCTGTGTTTCCGACCGAGGCAGCAGGCCTTTGTCGATTAAAGCGCAGCTGCTTACCATATGTAATTCCAGGCCTGGTCATGAGACCTTCGAGCGATAGAGCCAGAGGAGTGGATCGAAGGGCTGGGAGAAGAAGCAAAGATTAGACTAGAAGATCTCTACATGACTTATCAGCCATTGGGTCAGATAATTTCCTATACTATGTGCCTTCACTAAGTGAAACCGTTTATGCGGGACAACTTTGTTAAAATGGTTTGAGCTGGGGGTAGAGTCAGAAGTCGGGGGCATTAGAATAAAACACCTGTTATTTTGCCTGCCTAGAAGTGGTTTTCTCATCAATATCTCTCATTCCTTGGGACAAGGAGTTAATCCATGAAAACAACGTAATTTTATGGATGTGGGAGTCCAGGCAACAGAGGGATTAAACCCTCACTCGAGCTATGGAACTGTTATGAATCTTTGAATTCTCCTTGCCTAAGACTAGAACTACTCCCCAAATCGAGTTGAGATCTAGACAGTGGGTACAAATTAAACAACTCTCATTTCACAGGTATAGTAGTGTTCAATTCTAGCTATACATTAGAGTCTAGCTATACATTAGAGTCTGGGGATTAAAAAACACACATAAAATGACTCCAACATCTATCCTCGTGTCAAACCAATTAAACCAGAATCCCTGGGGGTGGAGGGTTGGGCTTCAGTGTGCATAGAAGCCTCTCTTGGTGATGCTAAAACGCAGCTAGGAATGAAATCTGCAGGGTGGAGGCACACAGAGGTGGGCAAGTCAAGCATCTACCTCATGGGTAAAAGTGAAGTAGGGAGATCTGTAGGGAGATGTAGACGGGGAATACTTTGCATTTGGCTGACTCTGCGAGTGTCCCAGTGGGCTCTGGACGGCCTTTGTTGTCAGTAGATACTGTAAACCTGTGAGGAAGGCTGGAGAGCAGTAAGTACAACTTTCCGTTCCATGCTATTTTGTTTGGGGCAGCTCTACGTTCTCTCCTTTGTGGCTAACTGACAAAATAGCACCCAGCTCCCCTCTCCACCAGTAAAGGACAGTTCTCACTAAACTACCCAGCGTCCCCTTTTTTTTTTTGTTGTTTTTGTTGTTGGCTTTCTGTGTTTGATTTGGATTCCTTAGGATATGAGAAAGAATAAGCCATCTTCTTGGTAAATAACTATATCACTTGGGTACGAAGAGAGAAAAAGGCCCACTCAATAGAATCTCAGAGATTCTGAGCTGGAAGTGCCCTCTGATACGACTTGCTACATGCTTTTCTAATTTTTTTATTATTTATATATATATTTTATTTTTACTTATAGTTTTGTATGTTGTATGATGTTACTGTCTGCATTTAGGTTTGTGCAACCCGTGTCGGTGCAATGCCGCGGAGGTCAGAAAGGGTGTCTCGAATTTCCCCTGGAACTGGACTTTAAGAGTTTCTCATCCTGTGCTTTTAGATTATCTCACTAATCTCACCAGACTTTTCAAGAAATGGAGTGTTCTGGGCTGGAGAGATGGACTTAGCCGGTTGAAGCACCCGACTGCTTTGCAGGACCCGGGGTCGATCACCCCAGCACCCACATGGCGGGCAAACTCTGACACCAATCCGAAACTCCAGTTACAGGAGAACTCCAAGTGCCAGGGGAATCTTAGCGCCCTCTTCTACCTCCGCGCTGATTGCGACGACACGGGTGCACAGACCTCATGCAGACATACATTCATACACGATTAACAATGATAAAATTAAAAAAAAAAAAAAAAAAAAAAAGAAATGGGTGGTTCCTTTTTTTTTTTTTTTTTTTTGGTCTTTTTGAGACGGGGTCTCTCTGTAGCCCCAGCTGTCCTGGAACTCACTGTGTAGACCAGGCTGGCCTTGAACTCGCAAAGATCTGCCTGCCTCTGCCTCCCGAGTGCTAGGATTAAAGGCGTGCGCCACCATGCCCGGCTAGAAATGGAGTGTTTCTTAAGCTTCATTGCTTCTCTCATGACCAAATGGTTGATGCATAAGTATTCAGTTACCAACAAATGACTAATTTAAAAATAAACTGAGTTTCAGTCAATAACTTACTTAATACTAGTAAAAAGCAACACACTGAAAATTGCATACAATGTCAATTAGATAGGTGAGAATTGAGTATTTCTGAAGCTCATATAAATGGAGGTACATTTTAATCTAATGAACAGTTTGATGAACTCACTAGGGAACATATTAGGCTGTAGAGGTTAGCAGATTTTGGTTATTTGCTGAGACTTTGTTTCAGATAGTAAGGGTTTAGCTTCTTTCTTTTTTCAAAGCCAATTTTTATTGAAGCTTTGTGCATTTTATACAAAATTTCCAATCAAGTCTAGGCCCATTCCCCTTCCTTGTCCCCCACCCCACCAGAGCTCATGCATTCTGCCAAACATGTTTTTCATCTTTTTCTCAGTCTCTTTTAAAATTTTCGATGCAGAAGTTTACTGTTTCAGGTAGAAGTTCACCATTTCAGTCAGTTCTTTGACCCAGTGTTTGTAGTTGTTGTTGTTATTGTGGTTCCTTCCAATTTGCATCACTCCAAAATATGCATATACACATGCCACACATATATCAAGAGTATGACATCATAGGTTTTAGCATTTCCAACTTATGATTTCTTTTTTTAAAGTTTTTTTTCTTTATTAGGCTGAAATATGTCATGTTTTCCTTAAAGAATTCTTTGAAGTCTCCTCCTTGGCAAGCCCAAAGAACCATCAGTTCTGCCCTTGTGTGCCACACTGGGGTCTTCCCTTCCCATGGTCACCAAATGAGGTCCAGTAAGCACCGTGTCCTGTCTTGACCTTCCTGTACTGGCCTCCTTGATACAGCCTGGGAAGTCCAACAATGGCAGTCTATATTCTGAAGAGGCTGAAACCCCAGTGGTTGCTCAGTCCACAAGCTGGATGTCTCAGCAATCCCCATCTGGTATTGAAGGTTTGGAGGCTTCTTGGAGAGATACAAGCCTTCAGTCCTTATCAGGAGGCTGAAAAGCTGTTTCTCATGTCTTTGAAGGATGGCAAATGCAAAAGCAGTGGCAGCCTCCGGGTAGCTGTACTTGCCAGTAAGACAGGCAAAACAACTGTGCTCTTTTTTATTTATTTATTTATTTATTTATTTATTTATTTATTTATTTTTAACTTTTTGTCTTTTTACTAGGATCTCAGGTTTTATACCTGAAGTACAATGTCTTAGGCCTTAATGATTATTTATTTCTGGTTATACTTTCCTTTTGGATGTTTAAGGCCACACAGCCCAGATTAACCAAGGTTTTTGTTTTCTCAAGGTCAGGTGAGGATCTGGTCCTCAGGGATCACTTGGGTTTTGGGGGGAGGGAGGGAGCCCCTGGCTCCTTTTGGCTTTTCATTTACCAGTTCCATCCACGTGAGGACAAAGTTAGGTCTTGCTAGACCAGGCTTCCCTTTTTGAAGCATGAGCAGACTTTCCTCTTTATAGACTGGACACTGGTTGAAGTCCCATTAGTGGATCTCCAAGACCACCCTGCACAGGAAGACTGGTGACTCACATTTGCAGGATATTTCAAGAGATGCATAGTCCCCTGGGAATTAGTTGACCTCTGAGGGCAAGGAACAAAGTTATCCCTTAAGTCCCTCGGCTAAATTGGTATGGGCATTAAGTATGGTAGTTAAGTATCCAGAAAGGCTAAGTTACACCAGCCTGATACTTTTAATTGTTGTATAATATTTTAGAAAAGGCTTGGACAAGACACACACACACACACACACACACACACACACACACACACACACATAAAGAAAAGGCTTGGACAAAAGCTTAAGCAGCCTTGTATAAGAAATACTAAGAAGCACTCCCATAAAATAAATACTGCGGTTAGACATAATGTCATGACAAACCAGTTCTTTTTCCTCATTCTTTTGATTTTATATTACTCTAAAATACACAGACATACCCTCCACCCATATACCAAAATTACAAAGTCTGAAAATCAACGGTAGGTTAATTCTAGAACCTGTTAAGGGATTAACAATATAAAAGCAGTTGTTTTCAGATCATGAGGAATATAACCATTAACGTTGCTCAGTTTGCCTTACAACTAGGTACATGGTGCCACAGATNTTAGGTCTTGCTAGACCAGGCTTCCCTTTTTGAAGCATGAGCAGACTTTCCTCTTTATAGACTGGACACTGGTTGAAGTCCCATTAGTGGATCTCCAAGACCACCCTGCACAGGAAGACTGGTGACTCACATTTGCAGGATATTTCAAGAGATGCATAGTCCCCTGGGAATTAGTTGACCTCTGAGGGCAAGGAACAAAGTTATCCCTTAAGTCCCTCGGCTAAATTGGTATGGGCATTAAGTATGGTAGTTAAGTATCCAGAAAGGCTAAGTTACACCAGCCTGATACTTTTAATTGTTGTATAATATTTTAGAAAAGGCTTGGACAAGACACACACACACACACACACACACACACACACACACACACACACATAAAGAAAAGGCTTGGACAAAAGCTTAAGCAGCCTTGTATAAGAAATACTAAGAAGCACTCCCATAAAATAAATACTGCGGTTAGACATAATGTCATGACAAACCAGTTCTTTTTCCTCATTCTTTTGATTTTATATTACTCTAAAATACACAGACATACCCTCCACCCATATACCAAAATTACAAAGTCTGAAAATCAACGGTAGGTTAATTCTAGAACCTGTTAAGGGATTAACAATATAAAAGCAGTTGTTTTCAGATCATGAGGAATATAACCATTAACGTTGCTCAGTTTGCCTTACAACTAGGTACATGGTGCCACAGATGAGGGATACCATTCATCATTTGTTTTTCTGGGACTGTGTTACTTCACTTAACATAATATCTTCTAGTTCCATCCATTTACCTGCAAAGTTCATGATGTCATCTTTCTTTGCCACTGCATAGAAATCCACTGTGTAGATGTACCACATTTTCTCTATTCACTTGTCAGTTTAGGGGCACTTGGGGTGGTTCCAGCTCTTCGATATTGTGAAGAGAGCTGCAATAAACATGGCTGTACATGTATCTCTGTGGTAGGATGAGTCTTGTGGGTATATGCCCAGGAGTGGTATGGTTGTGTCAGGTGGTAAGCTCATTTTGAGTTTAAGGGTTCTCCACACAGCTTTCCATAGTGGCTGTATGAGTTTCCATTCCCACCAGCAGTAGATGAGTGTTCCCCTTTCCCCACAACCTCTCTAGCATTTGGTATTATTGTTTTTCTTGATCCTAGGCAGCTTTATTGGAGTGAGATGATATTTTAAAGTGGTTTTAATTTTCATTTCCTTAATCATTAGCGATGTTGAACACTTTTTAAGATGTTTCCCCCAGCCAAGTCTCCAGAAATGATTGAAGAGGCTAAAACATGTCAGCTGTGGCCTCATTTGCTGGACCAGTTCTGCAGGGAGAAGCCCTAGATGAGGGAATTGTCCCCAAGTCTGGGGAAAGGGGAGAGAAAATGGTAGCCATCTCTACATTGTTTTGTATAGTATTTATTGATTCAGGAAACAGACACAAACTCTGAATAAAATTACTTGGAAACTGCCAAATTTATGAAAAAAATATGTTTCTCAGCCATCTCTAGTTCCTCACTTGTGAAGTCTCTGTTCAGCTCTTTATTCCAACTTTTAAAAAAATTTTATTTATTTTTTTATGTGTATAAGTGTACATGAGTGCATGTAGGTTTGTGCACCTGTGTAGTGCAATATCGCGGAGGTCAGAAGAGGGCGTCGGATTCCCCTGGAACTGGAGTCAAAGATGGTTTTCGGTTGCCATGTGGGTGCTGGGGATTGAACCAGGGTCCTCTGCAAGAGCAGTTGACACTCTTAACTGCTAGGCCATCTCTCCAGCACCTATTCCATCTTTTGAGTGAGCCATTTGTTTTCTTCTTTGTTGTTTGAGCAGTTTATATATTCTGGATGTTAATGCTCTGTCAGATGTATCAGCAGTGAAGGTTTCCTCCCACTCTGTGGGATTTCTCTTCACTTCCTTGATTGTTTCTTTTGCTGTACAGAAGCTTTTGAGTTTAATGAGGTCTCATTTGTCAATTGTTGATCTTATTTCTTGCGCAGCTGCTATCTGATTTAGGAAGACTTTTCCTTGTAGGCTGCTGCCAACTTTTTCTTCTATTACCTTCAGAGTTTCAGATTTCATGCTGAGGTCTTTGATCCATTTGGAGTTGATTTTTGTAAAGGGCGAGAGGTAGGGGTTTAATTTTATTCTTCTACAAGTGGTGATCCAGTTTTGCCAATACCACTTGCTGAAGATGCTGTCTTTCCTCCATTGAGTCTTCTTGGCCCCCTTTGTCAAATATGAGGTGGCTGAAATTGTATGTGCTTGAGTTTGGATCTTCAGTTTTGTTCCATTGGTCTATAGGTCTGTTTCTGTGCCAGTACAAGGCTGTTTTTATGACTATAGCCCTGTAGCATAATTTGAAGTCTGGCGTAGAGATCCCTCCTGTATGGCTCTTTTCACTCAGGGTTGCTTTGGCTATTCAGGGTCTTTTGTTTTTCCATATGAAATTAAGGATTTTTTCCCCCAAGCCTGTGAAGGAACTCTTGGGCATTTTAATTGGGATTGCATTGAATCTGTATATTAATTTGGGCAGAATGGACATTTTTACTGTATTAATTTTTCCAATTCATTAGCATGGGAGGTCTTTCCATCTTCTGAAGTCTTCTTCAATCTCCTCCTTCAGGGGTTTAAAATTTTGATTGTAGAGATCTTTGGTGTCTTTGGTTAGGTTTGTTCCTAGATATTTTATTGTTTTTGAGGCTATTGTGAGTGGGAAGGTCTCCTCGTATTCCTTTTTCAGTTGCTTGTTGTTGGTGTAAAGAAAGGCTACTGATTTTTCTAGGTTAATTTTTGTATCCTGCCACTTTACTGAAACTCTTAATCATTTCTAGGAGTTTTCTGGTGGAGTTTTTAGCATCCCTTAGGTAAACTATTATATTGTCTGCAAAAAGGGATAGCTTGAATTCCTCTTTCCAATTAGTACTCCTTTAATTTCCTTTTCTTGGGGTTTAGTTTCTTTATCCAACAGTCTAGCTTTATATATTTATTTACTTAAGTTCATTATGCTTCCTTTTCTTATCTGCAAAATGGGGATAATAAATCCTGTCTTACTGGGAAATGGTAGCTTATATATAATAAACAACAAATGTTGACTTATTTCCCTTACTTGAATATCTGCCATTGTAGGGTATTCTCCACTGCTCTCTAACAGTTGAGGCACCTGTTACCTAGATGAAAATTTATTTTTTCTATGCCTTATATTAGTGTCAAAGATGTCAGTGTGGCGATAGGGCCAAAAAAATAGCTGAGCTGGGACAAGAGTCTGAAGTCCTGAGGATCATTCACGATGAAGAAAATGTGATCCAGTGAATTTAACGGTGGAATTGCTATCGAATAGCAAGGAGATTGATATGTATGCACCAAACTCATTTCAACACAGGTAGAATGAATTTAGAAGTACAGTGTTTGATCACGTTATACAGAAGTACGTAAGAAAATCCTTCAGAGGACGATACTACCACCTTCCCTCAATAGTGACTAACGAATGGAGGTAGAGCACAAAGCAGTGGAGAGTAAAGGTTCAAAGGCAAGGAAATGTAATGATGCAGGCCTTTTATTATGCAATTCACCATTGACTGAGGATTCTGTTACTTGCAGCTAAAGACAATATTGACAAATTTCTCTCTCTCTCTATATGTATATATATTTTTTGAATTATTGAAGAAAAGGAATGACAATGGGATGGAAATTCCAAGATCCTAACAGTGCAGTGCTCCTGCTGCTCTAGTGACAGCAGGTGTCCACTCCAGTTCTTTTCTCTTCTGTATAGTACCCTCCTTTCCACTGAGGAGCTGCCTCTTCTTAACTCCAAGTCTGTTACCACCAACCACATTATAGTCTGCTATCTCATCCCTTCCCCCAAGTAATGAGGTGAGCAGACTCAAAAAGTGTCAATGTTGCTCAGTTTTTATATTCAAAGGCTAAGAGCTGGGAGTTCTTTCACTTTCCCCTGAGTTTCCAGTTAAAGGAAACTAGCAGCCATATACACCTTGTCCTTTGGAAGAGCTTAAGAAAGTAAGGCCAAGGTCCACATGCAGAAGGAAGGATAGATGGGGAGGGAGGAGCCTAACAAAATTCCTGGCTTCAGTCAAACCTGAGGCAATCTGTCTGAATTGTCACAAGAAAAAAAAATGTTTTTTTTTTTTTTTTCCTGGAGTGAGTTTGGTTATATTTGCTACTTGCAATTAAGAAATCATATGCAATCCAGTCATTAACTAGCAACATTATTTGTAAGCATTTTTACCTTTCGAGGCCTCATTTCTTTATCTGTAAAGGGAATGAACAAGATAGCCAGTATTCCTTTAAACTCAGCTTCAAGTTTTACTACCTCTATAAAAATGTATAGTTAGAGTCAACACCTGTTTGATTGAGTCTTTGGCTTTCATTCTACTTATATTTTATTTGGCACTGTGACTGACTCCAGGGATTTATAAGCATGTGTTTCACTAGAAGTTTACACTCCCAGCTATATGTCTTTTAATGGGGAAATACTATATAAAGGAAAAATTTTGCAGCACCAGCTTGAAACATATTCATTTCTCTTCACATCAACCTTTAAGTCAGATTTTCACAGTAGAAACTTAGATGGTATCTTTCAAAGTGGGATATAGTTATTAAAAATGACAATCCAAGTGTTCTAGTTTGTCTTCCATTGCTGTGACAAAACACTCTGACCGACACCAACTTAGAGGAAAGGGTTTATTCAGCTTACATCTCCTGGGTCACAGTTCATCACTTAGGAAGCCCAAGGCAAGAACTCAGGGCAGGAACCTGGAAGCAGGAGCTGAAGCACAGGCCATGGAGGAATGCTGTTCACTGGCTTGCTTCCCTGGCCTATGCCCAGCCTGCCTTCTTATACTGTACACAACAACCTGCCCAGAGTGGCACCACTCATTGTGGGCTCCCACACTGCTTAACCATCAAGACAATACTCCACAGATGTGGCCACAGGCCAATCTAATGGAGCCAATTCCCCAATTGAGGCTCCCTCAACCCAGGTGTGTCAAGTTGACACTAAAGCTATCCAGCACACCAAGATTACCTTCTTTTGGGCTGGAGAGATGGCTCAGTGGTTAAGAGCACTGGATGCTGCTGCGGAGGTCCTGGGTTCAGTTCCTAGTACACACATGGTAGCTAACAACCATCTGTAACTGCAGTTCTAGAGGATCCAATGTTGACCTCCATGGGCACTGCATGACATAGGTACACTTATACACATGCAGGCAATACCCTCATACACATAAAAATAATAAAATATTAAAAAGGGTACCTTTATTATAGAATAAACTGAGTTTCAAAGCAATGGGCAAAGAAAGAACTCATTATATATGCTGTTAAGACAACTGACCATGTAGAAAAAAGAAAACAAAATTTTTACTTTATTTTTATTACAAAATGAAATCTGTATGAATCAAAAAGGAAAAGTAAGAACAATAATAATGAAAATATGGGATGAAAATATGGATGATTGCTTATAAATCCAAAGTTAAAGAAGTATAAACTCAAATTCAATAAGAGGGCATGTAGAGGGCCACATGTCTGTGACCCATAGCCACAAGAATTGCACTAGGAGGCAGGGATTCCAAGCAGGAAAGTTCACCATCTATTAATGCACTAGTTATTCCTCCCGTCTCTCTTTTTTTTTATTTTATTTATTTTGTATGTGTATGAATGTACTGTCTGCATGTAGGTTGGTGCACCCATGTTGTGCAATGCTGCAGAGGTCAGAAGAGGGTGTCAGATTCCCCTGGAACTGGAGTTAAGACCGTTCTCAGCCACCATGTGGGTGCTGGGGATCGAACCCTGGTCCTCTGTAAGAGCAGTCAGCGCTCTTAACCGCTAGGCCATCTCTCCAGCCCCCCCTCCTGTCTCTTTTATAAGGTGAACTCACCTTCCTAGAGGTAAAATTTCCCAGTGAAAGTGGGAAGGTTGGTCGACAGACAGACAGGCTAGGGATTTTACTTTTTTACTAGCTAATTTCATGGTGCTTTTTAATAATTTACCTTTTTCTAAAATGAATAAAAATATTTTCCTCTGAGAGTCAGCAATCACTGCAATTGTGATGCAGACTTGGGGGCTTAGGTTGTGTGAACTGAAGTTTCAATAGACACTGCCCCTGTGCTGAAGATCCGTGGATACCAGATGGCTTCCTAGACCGAAGAGAATTTTGATTGTTGATAAATGGAATAGTGTAGGGTGAGAGCCAAAATTATTTGGGGCGGCTTTAAATTCCCTTAGCAGCAATTTACTTTCTCCCTGTATACCTGCCCTCACATCTCTGTGACTATGAGGCAAAACTTTCGGAATGTATTCTTTTTTTTTTTGGCCTTTTCAAGACAGGGTCTCCCTGTAGCCCCAGCTGTCCTGGAACTCACTCTGTAGACCAGGCTGGCCTTGAACTCACAAAGATCCGCCTGCCTCTGCCTCCCAAGTGCTAGGATTAAAGGCAAGGAATGTATTCTTTTTTTTTTTTTTTTTTTTTTTTTTTTTTTNTTTGAGACAGGGTCTCCCTGTAGCCCCAGCTGTCCTGGAACTCACTCTGTAGACCAGGCTGGCCTTGAACTCACAAAGATCCACCTGCCTCTGCCTCCCAAGTGCTAGGATTAAAGGCGTGCGCCACCACGCCCGGCAAGGAATGTATTCTTTAGCAAAGGATTTAGCCCTAAAGCTAAGAATGCAAGCTTTGCTGTAACCCACGTACCATCAATAGTCCCATGAAGGTATTTGGTTAAACACATTCATTTTATGAATTTCTTCTGGTCTGTGGCCATAAAATTTCACATAATCTTTCGGAATGGAACATTAAAGTACCCTGAATCATGTTCTGTAATATGGATACTCACATTTGGCTCGGAGTGAACTATTCTCTCACTTTCTCTGGAGCAAAACTGCATTTTTTGTCAACAGCTCAGTGCTAGCTTCATCACTTACTTCCCGTATAAGCTCAAACACTTGATCTTGATCTCAGTTTCCTCCCCTGTAAAATGGATACAGTATTACTGCCATCGTACAATTAAATTAGTTAACGTAGGTGAAGTGAGAAGAATAAGACCTGACAGATAGTTACATAAGTTTAAAATATAATATTTTCTACATTTCTATTAAATTTTTAGTCTTTAATGTATCTAATTTTTCACCAGGGTTGTAGACATGGCTCAATGGTTAAGAGGAGTTGCTGCTATTGCAAAGGATCAGAGTTTGTTTCCCAGCATCGACATCCTGTGGCTCAAAGCTGCCTGTAACTCCAGCTTCATGGGATCTATCTCTTTTTCTCTCACAAATACAGGGTTAAAAAGACAGAGACAGGCGGATCTTTGTGAGTTCAAGGCCAGCTTGGTCTACAGAGTGAGTTCCAGGACAGCTGGAGCTACAGGGAGACCCTGTCTCGAAAAGACAAAACAAAACAAAACAAAACAAAAAAAGAGAAAGAAAGGAGAAGAGAAAAACATAGGCTTTCAAGCTTAAAATACTGCCTTGTACTTGTTAGGTCCAGGCTTCCCAGAATCCCAAGGGGCACACAGGTGCCCACTTCCAGAAGCTGTCAATCTCCTGACCCCTTCCCCTGTACCTGAAGCCCCGCCCCATGGGTATAAATGGGTGGACCCCAGCCTCCATTGCGCTCTCTGTCCCTCTCTGTCTCTCTCTCTGTCTGCCCCTCTTTGCCTTCCCCCCACTGTCCTGCCCCCTGCCATGCTGTCCTGTTCACCACGTGTCTGCAGGCGGCTCACGCTAGCAGTCCCACATGGAAGTAAAGCATGTTCCTGGAGTGACCTAAGCCTCATGTGCTTTTTATTGGGGTTCCATGCTTTTTTATAACCTAACAGTACTTTGCAGAACAAATTTGTCCACCAATAGCCTTTCAAAGGCATTCATAATTTAAAATCACCATAACAAGGAATGCGTCTTTAAAGGTAGAATTTCAAAGCATACTGTAAATAGTTTTGAATTCAGAGGACTTTATTTCATCCTTGTGAATATTAGCTTTCTGATTAAATTTTTTCTACCTAGATTGAAAATGACGTCATGGTAATGGATCAAAGATATAGTTCTGTAGGATCAAAAAAACCCTCATAGTCCTTTAACCTCATAAGACTGAAAAGGATTTCAAATGATTATCTTGTTTCTCTTGGCCAATGCTATCTTGCTGGTGCTGTCAGATAAACCTTAATGGGAATTCAGTATCACACCAGGTCTGGAGTCAGCAATTTCCCAGGCAAAGTATTCAGTTCTTTGCCATAGACACTTATAGGAAAGCTGACTCAGGAAGTCCTTCTAGACTCTGGTTAGGCACATTTTAGAGAAAGTAAGTTGTCTGAAATAAAATCTTTAGGAATGTAAGGTTAGTAGGAAGCAATTGTTTTCAAAGGGAAGGAAATTGAGCTGGCTTTTTTTGTTTGCTGCTGTTAACTACTTGAAACTCTCAGTGACTTTGCTCTTCCAATCAACCTGAACCTTCAGTAGATTATTCATCTGTTTTCTTATGCAAACTAAACAGGGCAAGAGAATAGAAAGCAGTCCTGGGTAGGGGCCGAAGTTCCCCGAGGGCCTCATGTGAGACTATGGGAAGGTGGCAGACCCTGAAACTGATGAGAGGGAGGAAGGTGCATTTGTTTATTGAATCCAGGACTCTGTGAGTGGAGCATTTCATTGCAGGTGTAGCTGAGAGGAATGGAGGGCTAATTCCTTTCTAACTTTAATTGGGTTTGCTGGGATGCAAACATGAGAAGTAAACTAAAGGTCTGAGCATTTCCCCAAGGAAAAGATAAGCAGGCCTATTAGATAAAACGAAACAATTTTTACTTTTAAGAGGGCAGAGGCAGTTCTGAATATAGCTTGGAATTTGGACTTTCAGTCTGATTTCTGAGTGTTTTAAGTCTAGTTTTAGGGAAGACTTTCTCCAAAGTCTGGGCTTTCTGTCTGGGACAATCTTTTGTAATCTGTTTTCAAAAAAATCAACCAACCCCCAACCCACCTACAAACCACCCACCGAAGTTGGTGTTGCTTGCAGGAATTTCCCAGATGTACTTCGCTACTCCTAAGCATCAAGTAAGGTAATTTAAAAACACAAGCATGATTCCAGGAGAACTCCAGTTCCAGGGGAATCCGACACCCTCTTATGACCTCCACAGCATTGCACGACACGGATGCACAAACTTGCATGCAGACAGTACATTCATATACATACATAAATAAATAAAATTAATAAAAAAAAATTTTTAAACACAAGCATCATCTTAGGTGTGGTGGCCCACGCCTTTAATCCTAGCACTTGGGAGGCAGAGGCAGGCGGACCTTTGTGAGTTCAAGGCCAGCTGGGGCTACAGGGAGACCCTGTCTCAAAAAGATCAAACAAACAACCCCCCCCAAAACAAAAACCCCCACAAGCATCATCAAATCATCGTACTTTTAGATGAGATTTTTTTTTTTTTTTTTTTTTTTTTTTTGGTCTTTTCGAGACAGGGTCTCCCTGTAGTCCCAGCTGTCCTGGAACTCACTCTGTAGACCAGGCTGGCCTTGAACTCACAAATATCCTCCTGCCTCTGCCTCCCAAGTGCTAGGATTAAAGGTATGCGCCACCACGCCCGGCTTCAGATGAGATTTAAAAGAGATACACTGCATGGGCTCACAACTTTGATATTAAAATAGAATTGACTTAGTCATAAAACAAACAAACAAAAACAAACTGTAGAACTGCCTGTAGGCAAACCCCCATCCCACCACATTGCCACTACTAGTTCTGTTTCCCGCTCCTCTCCGGCCATCTTTTACTCATCTTTACTCTTCGTCCTACCCCACCCCCCAAGTTCTCCAATATTTCCATGACACCTTTTTGTTAATTACATCAAATTCCTAAGGACTGTTGGGAAAAGGAAATATAGAGGATACTCAGAAGGGAAGACTACCGGAGCGAAGGTCCAGCAGGGCCGGGATTGTCTTGTTTTCCACTGTATTCACAAACCTCAAAACAAGGCCCAGAACGCACAGGTGTTCAATATTGTTCACTGAGCAAATAACAGGTAAGGAATATTTTTCATGATTATTTTTTATCTGGAGGAATTGTAGTTAGTAAAGTTACTAGTTAAACTGATTATTCGCAGTTTAAATTTCCAGAGACAAATCTTTATCCTCACAAACAACAAACAGAAAAGAAATCCAAAAGACAGTGAATATTATCTACAGAGCCATCGAAGGGAAGGTGCATAGGCTACTGTCCCCGGCAAGGGCGGAGCCAGGACCGCCCACCCAGCAAGCGAGTCCCTTGTTCACAGCGGTCTCTTGTCGCCCCCTGCTGGACTGCCAGGGTCAGACTGGGAGGACAAAGGCATGGCCGCCTGGGGGCGCAGGACAGATGATGTCATCCTTGCGCCGGGCCTGCCGGAAGTTGGTCTTCACTTCCTCTCCTCCATCGCTACTAAGGGCGGAAGTGAAGACCTCTCCTGGCGCGTCGCTGCAGGGTGCTGATCTGGTGTGTAGGGGCCCTGGTGCTTCAGTGGTTTTCTGCTTGTCTGGGTGTCGGTGCTGCGCCCTGAGCCTCTTGCACAGTTTATCGTGAGGGAAGAAGAGCCTGTGTTGCGGAATTGCAGCGGTTGGGGTTAGACTTCAGTGGGTTCAGTCTCTACGCTCCCTGGGGCTGAGACAAGCTAGTGAGGGAGCACTGCACTGTGTCTTTTGCTCATTTTAGAGTAGGACCCACCTCTTACGTTGTTGTGGGGGATTAGGTAAGAAAACTGTATGTGAAACAGGTAGTTCTGGTTTTACAAAACGTACTTGATTCCGCTCCCTTTTCCCCATCATGCGTAGGGATAGCGTTCCTTTGCCGTTTTCTGTATGACTGAGAAATGTTTAGTTTTGTAGAGGTAATAAGTCTCACAAAAACATGCAGAGTTGGCTCGCCGTGATCTCTTTATTCTGTTACGAATTTCTGATGATATTTTGCCTTTTTCTGGGGGTGGGGTTGGGTGGTAGAAACGGGTGTTCCTCACTTTTTTTCTGGCGGGATGCAAAGTCGTCTTAGGACCAAAACAATAAGGAAACATTGCTGTAAAAATCCCCACACTTAAACTGTGTCAAAGGCACACCTGGAATGTGGTGCCCAAGGGCCGGAGAAAGCCTTAGCAAATATAAAAGCCCCTTAGCAGTCCAGTTGTAGAGCAGAAAAGAACATAAATCGTATTCCTTAAACCTCCCGAGTTACAAGTACAGACATTTACCGTGTGTTTCCTGAATTTAACATCCCTTAAGAAAATAGTTTAGGTTGATTAAAGAATCAATTTGAGACGCAGGTTGAAATCAGTCATGTGATATTTACTGTCTTTGAAAACATTTTGAAGTGTTTTGAAGCTACATTTCAGGAACGTATTTCCATTGCATTTTGCATCTCTAGACCAACTCAATTTGTTTACATTTTACCTAATTGCAAAATATCACATATTCACTAAATAAAATACTTCTGAAGTAGTGCAGAGCTTCCCATTAGTCTTCCAAAACCAGGTATTCTTTACATTCTATCTGTATATATTAATGTCAATATAAGAAGTACTGTTCCACCCATTTTCTTGTGACATATACTACTTAGTATATCTTGGACATTTAAAAATATACCTCAGTTTCGGGGGGGCACCTATATAGTACTGAAGATTTATATTACTTAGATTTTTTTTTAGTCATTGTGTTGGTGGCCATATGAAGATTCTTTTTGGTATAGCAGATTACATTATGACAAGCATACTTTTGTATAAATTAGGTATATGCACATTTGTGACAAAGCAGAAAAGGGACTATTTGAGAACTTGAAGAGGACCAGTGGTGGTGGCTGAGTGATGGGTAATGAGGGCCCAATAATTGTTTATGTCCCTTTTCTTTTACCCCCCTCCTCCTCCTCTCCTTTCTTCTCCTTTTTCCTCCAGATATTTAGATTGAGATTCCTTAATGAGAAATTATAAAACAAATAATCCAGTTTAACAGTGTCTTAAAATTTGTATTTATAAGAAGATTGTGTTTATATGTGATGTTGTATTATAGCTAGGGGTCAAGAAAATGGGGCTGGACAGATGGCTCAGCAGTTAAGAGCAATGGCTTCTCTTGCAAAGGACCTGGGTTGGGTTCCCAGCACCCACATGGGAACTAACAACTACCCATAACTCCAGTTGCAGGGGATCCAACACCTTCTGACCTCTGTGGGCATTGCATGGCACAGGTGCACTTACATAACGTACAGTCAAAACACTCTTACACATAAAAAAATGTTAAGTAAAAATAAAAAAGAGAAATACCCTTTTCAGAAAGGAAGGACAGTTTAACAAAATAGGCTGGACTCAGAAAGATGTCTAGGGGTGTGTGTGTGTGTGTGTGTGTGTGTGTGTAACATATATGTCTAATATATATATATATATATATGATATATATATTAATATATATTTGATTCAGAAGCAAAAAGGACTGGGTGGGGAGGGAGGGATTGAGAGAGTGGTGGGGGAGAGACAGAGTGTGTTTTCCTGTGTGGAATTTACACTTATATTTTGTATAAATTAGGTATATGCACATTTGTGACATGAAAGCAGAAAAGGGACTATTTGAGAACTTGAAGAGGACCAGTGGTGGTGGCCGAGTGATGGGTAATGAGGGCCAAATATGGGCAAAGTGCCTTGATATATACATATATATCATATATAACATAAAATGAAATGCTTTATTTGGTATGTTAACTCAAAAAACCTCATTAATGAATGGCAGCCAAAACAGACTAGAATGGGTAAGGATGTTGAGAACAAGATTTTTTGTCTTTGTTTTTTACTTATTTATTAATTTTATTTTATGTGTATAAGTGTAT
Organism: Rhizomys pruinosus; assembly: GCA_009823505.1. Taxonomy (NCBI): domain Eukaryota; kingdom Metazoa; phylum Chordata; class Mammalia; order Rodentia; family Spalacidae; genus Rhizomys; species Rhizomys pruinosus. The sequence continues at coordinate 111,609 of VZQC01006899.1, forward strand.
TGCCTGCATGCATAAGTTGTTCAGTGCCCATGGAGGTCAGAAGAGAACATGGGACCCTCTGGAACTGGAGTCATGGATGGTTGTTAGCTGCCATGTAGGTGCTGGGAACCAAACCAAGGTTCTCTGGAAGAGCAGCCAGTGCTCTTTACCACTGAACCGTTGCTTCAGGTCCTACTTTTGATTTTTTTGAGACAGTAGTTCCCTGTGTAGTCCAGCCTGGCTTTGAACTTGTAAACCTCCTACTCTGAGTGCTGGGACTGCAGTTATGCATCATCGTGTGCTCAGGACAGTTGGTTTGAGAGCAGATGTGCGAGCTAGAGAGACTAGAATAGAAACATGGGCTAGAAAACTACTTACAGTTAAGCGATCAGGATTTTGAATTTCAGCTTGAGGATTTTCTCTTTAATCAGGGGGATATAAATCACATCTTTGTTTCATAAATATGGTGGCAGTTTTGAGTGACTTTTATTTTTTATTTTTTAAATTTTTATTTTTTGAGACAGGATCTCACTTGGCTGTTCTGGAGTTCACTGTGTAGATGAAACTGGCTTTGATCTCAGAAATCTGCCTGCCTCTCCCTCTGTAGTGGTGCTGGGATTAAAGATGTGCACCACCACACCCAGTGACTTTTAAAAGTTTTTTTTTTTCTGGTCTTTTCGAGACAGGGTCTCCCTATAGCCCCAGCTGTTCTGGAACTCACTCTGTAGACCAGGCTGGCCTTGAACTCACAAACATCCACCTACCTCTGCCTCCCGAGTGCTAGGATTAAAGGTGTGTGCCACCACTCCCGGCCTTAAAAGTTTTTAATTTTGTGTGTGTATGCACCCGTGTATTGGTGTGCTTGTCTCTCTCTCTCTCTCTCTCTCTCTCTCTCTCTCTCTCTCTCTCTCCCCCCTCTCTCTCTCTCTCTCTCTCTCTCTCTCTCTCTCTCTCTCTCTGCTTGTATGTGTATGTATGTGTATGCTGGAGGTTGATTTGGGGTATTTTCCTTCATTCCATTCTCCCATATTTTTAAAGTATTTATTATTATTATTATTATTATTATTATTATTGTTTCTGATATTTTTGAGCCCCAGATGGCCTGGAACTTGCTTTGTAGACCAAGCTGGCCTTGAACTCAGAGATTCACTTGCTTCTGCTTTCTGAGTGCTGAGATTAAAGGCATGTGCAACCATACCTGGCTCAATATTTTATTTATTATTTTAATGTTATGTATAGGAGTGGGTTGTGTCCATGTATGTGAGTGCACCTGTGTTGTACAATGCCCATGAGGTTAGAAGAGGGGATCAGATCCTCTGGAACTGGAGTTATGGACTGTTGTTAACTACCATGTTGGTAGTTAACAACAGTCCATAACTGGAAAGGGAATCTAGGTCTTCTGCAAAAGCAGACAGTACTCTTAACCGATGAGCCATCTCTCCATCCCCCCTCCACCATATTTTTTGAGATAAGATACCTCAATGAACATGGAACTTGTTATTTTGTCTAGACTAGTTGGCCAGTGAGCCCCCAGGATCTGCCTGTCTCCACCCCATACCCCCATTGCTGGACGTTACAGGGGTACACTGCCATGGTGCTGGTGATGTGAATGTGGATCTTTATGCCTCTGCAGTAAGCACTTTGCCCAGGGAGCCATTTTTCTGGCTTCTTGAGTGAAGTTTTGTCAGAGAAACAAGTTAGTCAGTTGGTACAGGCTAAGAGAGAATGCAAAGACTTTTGATTATGTGACAGTGATATAGTGGAGAGTTTGGGTCTCAGGGAGGCTGAAGAACTGAATATAATTCGATGATTGTAGGGGTAAGGAAGAAGTAGAAAGCAAAGCTCCCTAGTTTCTTATCAGAAAGGACTCTTATGATAGTGATATTGTTGACATCCCAAACTAGACTCTCCACACATGGATGACTTTCTACTCTATTCAGGCTCTGATAGTGCCATGTAGTGTACCTTGATCTGAAATGTCCTCCCAAGGCCCATATAGCAATGACCAGTTCCCAATTTGGTGCTACTGGAAGCTGGTGGAAACATTAAGGGGTCTAATGCGGTCTTGGGTCTCTGAAGACATACTGTTGAAAGGGATAAAGAGAGACCCTCATTCTTTCCTTTTTCTGTCCTGTATTCCCAGCCTTGATAAATGGTTCTGCTCTGCCACATTCTCCTATGTGGTTTGCTGACTCTCCAGGAGTCCATAAGCAACAGAGGCAACCTGCATGGATTGAAACCTCAAAATTGTGAGCCAAAATAAAACTTTCTTCTTACGGAAAAAAAAAAAGTGATAATCCTGCTGGAGAAGTGGCTCAGTGGTCAAGAGCATTGGTGGTGCTTACAGAAGACCTGGGTCATCCACATGGCAGCTGACAACAGTCTGTGGAACTCCAGTTACAGGGGTGTGGCACTTTCTTCAGGCCTCTGCAGCCACTTCAGGACACAAGTGAACTTATGTATGTGGCAGGCATAAAACACCTAAAGAAAAGAGATAGTGATAATGACATTACTCAGAAGAGGGCTAGTTTGGGGCTAGCAAAGATGCTCAGTTAGCTTTTGGGTGTGTTGATTCATGTAGAAGATATTTGTGTGGATAATAAATTACATAAAAAGGCACAAAATCTACTTGTGGCCAAAAACCTTAACCTTAATAGATTGTTTTACTTTTTTTTTTTTTTTTTTTTTTTTTTGAGACAGGGTCTCCCTGTAGCCCCAGCTGTCCTGGAATTCGCTCTGTAGACTAGGCTGGCCTTGAACTTACAAAGATCCGCCTGCCTCTGCCTCCCAAGTGCTAGGATTAAAGGCGTGCGCCACCACATCCGGCTGATTGTTTTACTTTTTTTAGGAGTAAAAAAAAAGACGTGTTTACTTTTAGTGTGCCATTATTAGAATTTTTGTAGAATGTTTTGTGACTTGTTTATCCTTGTTTATCATGATGCTCATAATCTCAAGACAGTGCTTTGCCTAGAGTAGTAGTGTTCAAACTATGTATATATCTTTCAGTGATGTATGTTGTGAAATGTGTAAAAGTGGAAATTATCAAAGGATAAGACAATTATAATTTAAAAACTGTACTGTCTTTCTATCTGAAGCCTGTTGGATCGTCTCTATATTATATTTATTTTTATTTTTTGTGTACAGGTGTTTTCCCTGCAAGTTTGTAAGTGCCCCAGTGTCCTACTGCAGAGACTAGAAGATGGTGTCGGGTTCCCTGGAACTGGAGTTATGGATGATTGTTAGCCACTGTGTGGTTGCTGGGAAATGAACCAGGGTCCTCTGCAAGAACAGCCATTGCTCTTGACCACCATGCCATCTCTTCAGCCCCTGAATCCTCTTTATAAAACTGGTCTGACCTCCATCTGTGCTCTATCCCATTCTCCAGCAGAGGTCACCCTTGAATGTCTGAAAAAGAAAAGGCTGAACTATGAAAGTCGTCATTCTTAAGTTAGAAGGAGAATCTTATTTTTAAGTGTCTAAATTCATGCAGTTTTGGAACATGTAGAATGGAATAGGATATGGTATAGAGAAGTGAAGAATGGCAAGCTCAGTAGACTTGGATCAGCCTAAAATGTGCTTATGTTCTTGTTTGATGTTTGCTTGGTGGATGCCTGGCATTTGAATTTGAAGGTTTCTTGGTTCCACAGTTTTAGAATCTCTTCCCAATTCTTTAAGAATCTCACTGTGAGAACACAAATGCTTCCAACTTACATACTCCAAGGCTATTTGTTTTTGTTTTTTTCACTGAAAGGTCAGGCACAGAGAGGCTTTCTTTGAAACTGATCTTGAAAGGAGTATATTAAGCCCCCAAATGGGAGTAGCAGGTCAGAGCCATCTTTCTATATTTTCTGTATTATGCTTAATTAGGAGAGAGAGAAGAAGGCCATTCTTCCTTTAAGAGCCTAATATAAGTAGGTAGACATCAAGAATTATATCATCATAGATTTATATTCTCCAGAAAGAGAAACTATAGTCTAAAAAAATTATATGTTGTATGATTAGACCACAGGTAGCTTAGGAACAGTCTGATAAGCTAGCTTGATAACAAAAGTACACCTTTTCTTTTTTGTAAAGTATTTCCTATACATGGAGATGCTTATTTTAGTAGAGACTTAGAATTATTTGCATATAAGTTCAACATTATATGGTGTGAGCTGTGGCTGCCATTTCTAGAATGAAGCTGGGAAGTGTCTATGTATAGATGCATACAGCCCAGGGTCAGCCTTGTGTATCATCACGATGGGTCAGAGAATGTAAAAGTAAGATGTTAACATTAGGGCCTGTAGCTGTAGCTACTCAGGAGCCTGTCTAGCTCTACCTAAACAGAGGGATCACTTGAGCCTAGGAGTTTGAGTTTCAACTAGGCAAAATAATGAGACTTTGTTACGGACTATGGGGATTAAATGTGCAAACTGTATCCCCCTCCTTGCCCTCACCCCTCTTCAATTCCTCGTTCTCTCTTTTTTCCTTTCTAGTATTAGAGATTGCACTCAGGTCTGCATGCTGAGTATATGGATCTATCACAGAGTTATACTGCATTCCCTCAACCATTACATTTTGAAGATGGATACTGGTTTAGGATTATTGCTTTACAACCAAGGAGACAAGTTGGTAAATTGAGAAGATTGAAGTAGTCAGGTATTGTCTAGAAGTTTCTATAAGGTAAGATTTAAAGGGTATCAGAAATCTAGAAAAAAGATATTAGAAAAAGAGACCACATAGTCTGAGGTGTTTTGTTATTGTTTGGTTTTGCTTTTCTTTATAGGGCTAAGTTTAGAGTTTGAAGTTAAAGTTGCCAGAAACAAAGAAGACCAGTATTTGTGGGTAGGGCAAGGTCTGACACCTGGAAGTTGAAAGATAACACATTAGTGAAAGTGCCAGTTATTAGAAACAAAGCAAAGATTTGGACACCAGGAGGGCAAAGCAGAGGCGAGGGATAACTGATTTGAGGTAGCCGAAATAGGCATTGGGAAATAGGAACAATATAGAAGCAGGACAGTTCTGGGGTAGCAATGATGCCATCCACTTTTCTGTTAAAAGTGGAAACATGTCTATGTCCACAAATAGTGTGCAGAAGCAGTGGACCAAGAGCAAGTTGCTAGCACAGCACCAGGAGAGCTAGAAGTGTAGGCATTTTCCTATAGAAAGTACCATGGTACTTACAGGATTGTGATAGTGTAATTAGCTACTTAACCCAGGCATTTGTATAGTATAATTAATATTGTGTGTTATTTTACACAGCATTCAAAAACTTTGGCGTGTCTGGCAATTATGGCCTCAAGAAATCTCTGGTGTATGAGAAGTAACATTCTCTTTGGTTCAAGATGTTGGATGATCCAATATTCAGCAGAAATCTTCCTCAAATCAGTTTCCTGCAGGCATTTGAAGGTGAAATCTGACAGTAAAAACACTGAGCCTTTGAATGAAGACCTACTGAACAATTTGCTCACTATGGGAGTTGATATTGACATGGCCAAGAAACGACAGCCTGGAGTTTTTAAAAGGATGGTGACCAATGAGAAGCATCTGAAGATGTTTCTTCTGTCCAAAGGAGCTAGTGACAAAGTGATTGGCAGCATCATATCAAGATACCCACGAGCCATAACACGGTCTCCTGAAAGTCTTTCAAAGCGATGGGGTCTATGGAGAAAGATTATGGAATCAGACCTTGAAATTATAAATGTTTTGGAGCGTTCTCCTGAATCCTTCTTTCGCTCTGATAACAACCTAAACTTAGAGAATAATATAAATTTCCTCTCCTCTGTTGGATTGACCCATAAATGCCTTTATCGACTGCTAACCAGTGCCCCTCGAACCTTTGCCAATACTCTTAAGTTGAATAAGCAAATGATTGCATTTTTGCAGCAAGTCTGTTTGTCCTTAGGTCATGACAATCCCACAGACTTTGTCAGGATGATAATTTCTAAAAATCCTTCCATCTTAATTCAGAGCACCAAAAGAGTGAAAGGTAACATTGAATTTTTACAGTCAGCGTTCAGCTTAAATAATAGAGAGCTGCTGCTCCTGATATGTGGTCCAGCAGCTCGACTTCTAGACCTGTCCAATGACTATGCCAGAAAAACCTACACAAATATCAAAGAGAAGCTGGCTTCTTTGGGGTGTACTGATACAGAGGTACAGAAATTCATCTTAAGCTATCCAAAATTGATCTTTTTGTCAGAGGAAAAGTTTAATGGTAAAATAGACTACCTTATAGAAGAAAAAATCAGTATTTCACAAATAATTGAAAATCCTAGGGTTCTGGACGTAAGCATAAATTCTTTAAAAACTCGAATCAAGGAATTGGTACATGCTGGGTATGACTTGAGTACGTCAAGCATTTCCCTTTTAACCTGGTGTCAGAGAAGATATAAAGCTAAACTGGAAAAGCTGAACAGAACAGTGCTGAAGGAATCTTAAAAACATCTTATAATGATATTCTGAATTTGGGATTTTCAAAGAGTTCTTTTTAAAAATATAAATCTTAAAAAAAACATGTTTAATATTATATCTATTTATATGTGTGTGTCTGATGTGTGACCCCCAAGGTATGTGTGTGTAAAGTCAGAGGACAGCTTTTGGGAATTGGCTCTCTCCTACCATGTGGGTCTCAGCTGGCCTGGAACTCACTTTGTAGACCAGGCTGGCCTTGAACTCACAGAGATCCACCTGCCTCTGCCTCCCAAGTGCTAGGATTAAAGGCGTGCATAAAAAACCAATTTTGTGCCATTGATAGAAATAAAATGCCTACTGTTCAAAGCCATTTACATGTTCAATAATATTTCTGAAATTATATTTTTGGTCTTTTTTAAATCTTTAAAAATTATTTATTTATTTATTTATTTTTTGGTCTTTTTGAGACAGGGTCTCCTTGTAGCCCCAGCTGACCTGGAACTCACTTTGTAGTCCAGGCTGGACTTGAACTCTCAAAGATCTGCCTGCCTCTGCCTCCTGAGTGCTAGGACTAAAGGCATGCACCACCATGCCCGGCTAATTTTTTTTATTTTTTATGTGTATGAATGTACTGTCTGCATGTAGGTTGGTGCACCCGTGTCGCACAATGCTGTGGAGATCAGAAGAGGGCATTGGATTTCCCTAGAACTGGAGTTAAAGATGGCTCAGCCACCATGTGGGTGCTGGGAATCAAACGCGGGTCCTCTGCAAGAGCAGTCAGTGCCCTCAACCACTGAGCCATCTCTCCAGCCCGTAATTATATTTTTGAACTGTTGATGCCAATTATGATATAATTTAGAGAACATGGGGTTTATAGAGACTTTTTTTGAGTAATAAAACTGGTCATATTTTAGACTATGTACTTTTCATATTTATATTCACTGAACTTGTTTTCTCATATGTAGGATTAAAAATAGATTTTGGAGAGTTCATAAGAAATTATACTAGATCTGTGGCTGGAGAGATGGCTCAGAAGTTAAGAGCGCCGACTACTCTTGCAGAGGACCCGGGTTCAATTCCCAGCACCCACATGGCGGCTAATGAACCGTCTTTAACTCCAGTTCCAGGGGAATCTGACACCCTCTTCTGACCTCCGCAGCATTGTATGAGACAGGTGCGCCAACCTACATGCAGACAGTACACTCATACACATAAAAAATAATAAATTATACTAGATCTAAAGGGTTATTTAAATGAGTAGTGTTTTGTGGGATTTTTTTTTTTTTTGGTGTTTTTGAGACAGGGTCTCCCTGTAGCCCCTGGCCTAGAACTAATTCTGTAGACCAGGCTGGTCTTGAACTCACAGAGATACGCCTGCCTCTGCTAGGATTAAAGGTGTATACTGCCACACCTGGCAGAAGAGTAGTGTTTTTAAAAGTCTTAGTATTGATAGTGAGGTCATGTGTTTGGGGCTCAGGTTCAGGACCTGATAGGATCACCTGGAGCAGCCCGGCACTGCTCCAGGCAGGTACCAGGGGCTTGGGCTAAGTCAGGCATCACCCCCCCCCACCACCAACAACTGGAATTGAGGAGAGAGTATCCAGTGGATATTTTTAGGAGAACTCTCAGAACAGGAAAAGGAAGAATGACTTAGACTTCCAATCTCCAATATATAAACAAAA
>VZQC01006901.1:0-80263 GCA_009823505.1 Rhizomys pruinosus
AGTAATTTCTACTTCCTTCTGGAGTTTTTTTTTTTTTTTTTTTTTTTTTTTTTTTTTTTTTCTTTTTCTTTCTTTAATTCTTTGATTTGTCTTTATATCTTGCGACTCTTTAAGTATGTTCACCCAGTTGTACTTTGTAATATTCTGTGTCCTGGTCTCCCAGTAGAACTGCGCCACAGGGTTGGTTAGACTTGGTGTGTGGATTATGCCCTGCACCTTTCTAATGTTGGTCTTTTCCTTTGTGTCTTCATATGGCTTCTTTTTGTATTCTTATGTGAATCCCAAATGCCTTCTCACTATGGTGAAGACTTGCTTTGCTTGTCTCCTTCAGTACGCTTGTTTTTGATTGATTTGTTTTTTCTCCTTTAATGCCTTGCCTTATGGAGTGTTGACTTCTTGGCTCTTGGTTCTATTGGAAGTCAACTCACTCTTCCCTTTCTGTTCTGAACGGTCTCTAAAAAATCCACTTGGATATTCCTTCCTCCGGTAATCCCAGTTGTTGGGGGGGGCCCTCTTTAGCCATGCCCGGTACCTGTGCTTCAGATGTTATTGGGAGATCTCCCGATCTGCAGTCTCAAGACGTCAACAGACCCACCTTTTATACCAGGAGGATAACTCTGTCCAACAGCCACACCAGTCAATTGGGCCAAAGATCAACATAGACAACGAAATCCAATCAAAAAACCTGCCTGGCTGAAACACCAGCTCTTACCTGTTGTTCAGGTGGTCTTGGGAGATCCCGGATCCTCCCTCTGATTTTTTAAAAAGCAAAACGTCCATAATGGCTTGCAGTTACTGTAGAATGTGCTTGCACAACAGTGCACTCCACTGTGGTCTCCAAAATCCCCAGATTTGTGAGGCTGATGACCCCATGGTTGAACAGGCTCAGGAGGATTATGGTGCGCAGGGGTTACTCCAGTCAGCAGATCGGAACTCACGTCATGCAAATCCCGTTGTATTCTGTTGCAAAATAAAGCTTATATAGGCCTGAGGATGGGTGGGTCTCATTATCGGCGTGATATCACTCCTAGTGGCCAATCCTAGACTTGTGGGGTGTATTCAGAAAAGGGCCCTGCTGATGAGCAGCCACTTGTGCTTCTGAGTGGTACACAGAAAACAGGGTGTGCCTTCCACTTTTTGCTTTGCCTAGTATGCCAAGCAGAGTGGTAGCCAGCATACTCTCAAGATACATCTGAGTCCAGAATTGGTGTCTCACACTCAGGCTGTGGTGATGATTCAAACACAAGGAAGCAGAAACACTCAGAGCTTTGCTCTTTAACTCTAGAACCCTGGCACTAAAGGCTGGGGCAACATGAACACCACTAACAACAACAGAGGAAAGCCAGGAGGAGGAGGATGCTCCTGTGGTCCCCACCACACCACACCACACCACACCACACAGAGTCAGTTTCCACACAGCGTCTAACTGACCACTCTTGCAGGAGCAGCCCATTCTAATGTCCACAGTGTTTCCAAGTCCTCAGACCAAACAAAAAAGACCAGGGATGGAATGATGGAGAAATTAAGAGCTATTATAAGACAGCCTGACGCCAAGTTCTGCTGCCTTTTTTTGTTTTGCCTTTTTTTTTTTGTGTATGAATGTGTGCTATCTGCAACTAGGTTTGGTGCACGCTGTGTTTGGCGAAGGCCTTCAGGGGTCCAGTAAGAGGTGCTGATTTTCCCCTGGAACTTGAAGTTTATAAGATGGTTTCAGGTCTGGGAATCGAACCGGTGTTCTCTGCAAGAAGCAGTCATGGCTCTTAACCGCTAGGCCACTCTCCAGCCCTCTAGGTAAGTATTCCTGAAAGTACACCTTTCACTGTAGTCTTAAAGCTCTCAGCAAAAGAGTTTAAAGTTCCTGTAGCAACAAGTGCAATTATATCAATGATGGACTAGGGATAAATCCTGCACAACTGGTACGGAATGTTTTTTCTTTTTTTAAAAGAAAAATTTATTTATATTTATGTTATATGAAATTATGTCTGCATGTAGGTTTGTGCATGCATGTCATTAAGTACCGCGCACGTCAGAAGAGGGTGTCGTGATTTCCCTGGAACTGGGAGTTATGATTGTGTCTCAGCTGCCATGTTGGGTGCTGGGAATCGGAACTGGGTCCTCTGCAGAGAGCAGTTTGGCACTTCTTAATGCGCTAGGCCATGCTCTCTCAGCCCCCGGTAAGTCTTTTTCTAAAGCATGGTTCAGAACTGCCAATTATTCCTAGAGATCGTGTTGGAAGTTGTTAACATTTGGTACTTGCAACACAATAACCTTTCAGAATAAATATTGGTATTTGTCATTGCTATAAAATTGAGGTCAGGTATTTGAAATATTATGACAACACCAAGAATCAGTGAAATAAACAGGAAAGTTTCCACTCTGCTGGTCCTTGTTCATGTCTTTGCTGTGAAGAGGCTTGTGGCTGAGAGGAGGACAGCTACGACAGAAGGCACTGTTGGTGTACTGCTAACCTCAGCAGAGGACAGTTCATTTTTGTGACTGTAGGCTTGCTTTCTGATTGGAGAGGTGTCTCATCCAATTCTCACAATAACATTTGGAAAATTTCTGATTCACATGGATCTTCCCTATTTTCTTTTTTTTAATTTTTATAATTTTTTAAATTTTTTTGTAAAATTTCATTTAGTTTTTGTATTGTTTGGAAGTACTGTCTGCATTCAGGTTTGCGCACCCGTGTAGTGAAATGCTGTTGGGAGGCCAGAAGAGGGTCTCGAATTCCCTGGAACTGGGTTCTTCCTGGAATTGGAGTTACAGACCGGTTCTTAGCCGGCCAATGTGGGTGCTTGGGGATCGAACCACGGTCCTCAGCAAGAGCGTCAGTGCTCTTAACCGTTAGTCTATCTCTCCAGCCCTGGATCTTGCCTATTTTATGAGTTAAAAAATCTTAAAGAATTACAGATAACATATGACATCATCAAACTTTCAGGCCTGTAGTTTGATTTCAAATTATATAGTTAGTGTTGATGTCAATAGACATTTTTAGCTGGGCGTGCGTGGTTCACATTAGCCCCCCTTTTTTTTTTAAATCCCTAGCCCACTTGGGCCGTTCAACAGGCCAAGTCTGGGTATACCGAGCAAGGTTCCAGGAAAGCTGGGTTACAGGGAGACCCTGTCTTGAAAGACCAAAACAAAAAAGATTTATTGAGACCATTTTAAGTAAGATTATTAGCGTATGTTGAGCTTTTTTATTATTTAAGGCCTTTAAGTTTCAAATTTCATGTCTTATAAAATGTAATTTTTTATACAGAAACCAAAAATTGAATTTTTAGATCTAATCATTATGTGTATAAATTATTTTACAACAAGTAGTACAGTAGTGCACTTGGGAAATCAGTATTTGTAGTGGTGGCAGCCAACAGTGTGGCAGAAGCATCCATAGCTGAGTTAGGCATTCCTTTACCTATGTCTAAAGTAGGGTTTAGGACAGAAATCCTTAAGAAACCATTCCTGTTAAGGATAAATATTTTCCAGTAGCATTCAGAAAGAATGTTGTTGAAGAGATCTGAAGTTTACAACAAAGTTCAAAGAAACACTGATTGCAAGTGTTGCTGGGCCGTGCTTCCTGAAGAGATAATTTTTAAGGAACTGTTACTATTAGTCATCTAGGTGCGTAAGGGACCAGGGAAGGGAAGATGGCAGAGTCTCAGAGCAAAGGACAGCAGTGAAGAGGAGCAGAGAGTATGCACTGTCACAGGAAGCCAGCCATGACAAACTGCAAGAGGCTGTGTTGAAAAGAACTGAAAAGGAGATACAGTACTTGAGGTAGTATCAGAAGGCAGTTAGAGAAGACAAAGTACAGGCTTTATCAGTGTACACGTTTCACCTTTATAAGGTTGGGTGTAGTGGCATACTCCTTTAATCCCAGCTCTCAGGAGGCTGAGGCAGGCTGATCTCTATAAGATCGAGACCACCCTGGTGTACATAGTGAGCTCCAGGTCAGTTGGAGCTATAGGGAGACCCTGTATCAAAAAATATATATATATATATATGCCTTATCAAAATCCAAAGAAAGATTTGTGTAAGAAAAGATTTGGGGGCCCTTGTCGATTTTTAGGGGGAAACATCTAAGTGGGTAGCTTAACAGGTAAAAGCCCTTTCCAAGCCTGAGGATCTGAGTTCATGGTATCCACGTGAAAAGAAAGAACTGATCCACAAAGTTGTCCTCTGGTCTCCACAGGCACGTGATGGCTGTTTTCCCCCAAACACATAGAGCAGATTTCTTTTTAAAGATCTTACTTTCCCCTACGGAGGAAATCTGTGTTTCTCAATACATCTTACATGATGGATTACAGGCTCATAGTGATTCAGAATCAGTGCTTGACAAGTTATAATTTTAGAGGGTGAACTCCTTAGAGGGTTCTGTCTGTCAGGCTCTTCCTAGAAGTAGAAATACGTTTTCAACAATTACTGAATTCATGAATGATGTTTAAGACCTGTGTTTCAGTCTTTCCTATTGTAGGGCTTTGGTTCATTGGGAAATTTACAAGAAAGTATAAGGAAGTTGGCATCTGAAGGATTACATGAGTAGCATAAGAAATCATTGTTCATGGTGTTGCATGCCTTTAATCCTAGCACTTGGGAGGCAGAGGCAGGTGGATCTTTGTGAGTTCAAGGCCAGCCTGGTCTACAGAGTGAGTTCCAGGCCAGCTGGGGCTACAGGGAGACCCTGTCTCAAAAAAAAAAAAAAAAAAAAAAAGAAATGATTGTTCAGTTAGAGTCGGCGGGTGTGGTGGTGCACACCTTAAATCCTAGCACTTGGGAGGCAGAAGCTAGGCGAATCTTTGTGAGTTCCAGCCAGCCTGGTCTACAGAGTGAGTTCCAAGGACACCCTGTCTCAAAAAAAAAAAAACCCTGTTTCAAAAAAAGACAAAAAAAAAAAAAAAAAGAAATCATTGTTCACACATTGGATGAGTAAACTCTAGGATTCTGAATTATGTAAAAAGTTTGGGCCAAGGTGTGGTGGTGCAACACCTTTATCCCAGCCAACTCAGAGGCAGAGTCAGGTGGGATAACTCTGTGAGTTCAAAAGGCCAGCCTAGTCTACAGAGCAGACTCCAGGCCAGCTGGGACTAAAGGGAGACCCTGTCTCAAAAGTCCAAAAAAAAATAAAATAAAATAATAAGAAAGTCTGGGAAGATGTTATTTTTATAAAATATGATATTCAGAGATTCTATTCCTTATAGAATTAAGCCTCAGTTAATCAGAACATTTTGAATATTCCCTAAATTTTTTGACTTAATACTGTTTAATTAAAAATTTCCCTTATTCTGCCTTTAGCACAAAAATCTATGTGCTGTTTGTATATACTTAAAGTGGTGGCTCACGTCTTTAATCCCAGGTGGATCTCGGTGAGTTAGAGGCCAGACTGTTCTACTTAGCAAGTTCTAGGGCAGCTAGGCTATAAGGAGATCCTGTCTCAAAAAAAGACCAGAAAAACCAAAACAAACAAAAAATAGAATGTCTTGTGATGTAAAATGATTTGTTAAATACATTCCTTCATTTTGAAACTGTAGTTACTCTTGCAAATATTTTACTCAACAACATGATACTTCACTGTTCAATAAATGTGTTCTGGAATGTTTTTGAAATGTTGTATTTAAATCTTTAGTGATCATAATTAATATCTTGGGCAAATACATTTTGTTATCCTGTAAACTCTATTGTCTGCCTTTATTTTACTATTATACCTATTAATCAGCATACCTATTGAGCCAACTTATTAAAGATGCTATTTTTAAAAATCCAAAGACGGGGACTGGAGAGATGGCCTAGCGGTTGGGAGCGCCGACTGCTCTTGCAGAGGACCCAGGTTCAATCCCCAGCACCCACATGGTGGCTGAGAACCATCTTTGACTCCAGTTCCAGGGGAATCCAACACCCTCTTCTGACCTCCATGGCATTGCACGACATGGGTGCACCAACCTACGTGCAGACAGTACATTTATACACATAAAAAATAAAAAATTTTAAAAAAATTTAAAAAATCCAAAGATGATAAATACTGCAAAGTTATGGGAATGTGTACCTCCTAATATGAATCCATTATACAGAATGGCATACTCCAGAAAGTCACAAAGCTGGGTAGTTAGAGAGAACTGGGGAACTCAAAATACCGTCACCCTCAGCCCCACCACATGGCTTTGCTTTTCATCTTATGTATTGTGCTGAATCACCTTTAACAACTTACTCTTCCACCCTCTCTGCTGCTGTGATACAGAAACTGTGGGAAAGCCTTCCTTTGGTCAGTACTTGTGATGGATCTGTCCTGAGTTAAAGCAGGCTACCCAAAGAAACCATTAGTTGAAATAAAAATTCTTATGAAAAGCTAAAAAAAAAAAATTGCTGATTTGGAAGCTGAAAGAGATGGACTGCGTTACATGTAGAGAAAAACTGAACTACCATTGTCTGAATACAACCAAGAGGAAACCGCAGTAAGAATTATGACTTTCATATGAGTTGCTTACATTTTAGGTCCCAAAGGAATTCTGGACTTAATCCCTACCCTTAGGTCTTCCAGCAGACAGGCCACAGGCCACCTCTCCTGCTCAAGATTGGCATTTTGTTTTGCTGACTTTCCAATACTATTCATTGTAACCTTTGGGGTATTTCTAATACCTGAAATAAAGCACAGGTTTCTAGCTCATTTCATCTACTTTGTCTTTCTTCTCATTTCCCTTTTTTAACTTGCTCCTGTCAGGTTTGGTCTCCCAAAAGCTGCAACTCCCAGTATCCACAGGGCACACAGATGTCCACTTCCTCCAGAAACGTCAATCAATGACCACTTACTCTTTACCTGAGGTCCCACCCAAGACATTTAAAAGGGTCTGACCCACCATCCTGGGTGCTGACAGCCATGTCCCATCAATGCACAGCCCTGGCTACAAACATTTTCTTATGTCTAAATTCAAGCCAAGTATGACGGAAATTGGGTACCGCTTTACATTGATAATGGAGTTTTACTCTTTATAGAAGTTAGGATCAGCTATTGTTGTGTATAATATTTCAGTTCAGAACTTGAACTGAAGGAAAAGGAAGAAAAAATGTGACATTTTTATCTTTAAAAAAAAGCAAATATATTTGGACATTTCATGGTATTGAGTTTGACATTCGTTACATGTATAGAAAGAAAACTGTCAGGGCTTTCTAGAGGGACCTAACAGATAGAATGGCTGTATATTACAGAAGGAGCCTTATTAATTGGCTTTACACAATCTAGGCTGTGTGCATACTGAAGTTGCCTAATCCATGAGGCTGGATACCCCAGCAGTCCCGATATGGTGTTGCAGGCCTGGAGGGTTCCTGGAGAGCTGCTGGTCTTCAGCCCACATTAGAAGCAGGAGGAGGCTGGGTTCTGATGGTAGGGAAGGTGGCAGCGGCGCGGCGGCGGCAGCAAGAGGGTTGCTTGCTTGCTAACAAGGAGCAAAAGCAGACAGGCAAAGCAGCATGCTTCTTCCCTCAGACTTCTTTATATGTGGACCACAGCCAGAAAGCGATCCCACTCTAGAGATGGGTCTTCCTTTCAGTTACTCCTCTGTGCAATACCCTCCCAGAGCTGTCCAGAGCTGTGTCTGGACAGATCATTAGTTGATCATTGACCCAACCTTGATTAACCATCACAAAGGCCATATATATGGCCTGTAGTTATAGCTAAATCATTGATATGAAGAAAGACTCCCACCGATTGTATGTCCTTACAGTTTTATCTCCCTTTTTGCCTGTTTCTCCTCAATGTTATTTGTTCTTATTACAATCTGGGTGTTTTTTTGTTTTTGTTTTTGGTATTTTGAAATAGGGTCTCCCTTTAGCCCCAGGTGTCCTGGAGCTCGCTCTGTAGACCAGGCTGACCTTGAACTCACAGAGATCCTCCTGCCTCTGCCTCCCAAGTGCTAGGATTAAAGGCGTGCACCACCACACCTGGCATAACCTGGGTTTTACAGCTTTGGTGGTTCCTAGGTTCTCTTCCTTCTTCATCTGGAAATAAGTTTCTGTATATCCTGCAATTTTAGGTTTAGGCTTTTATTTTATTTTTAAAAGCTTTATTTTCTTGTTAATTATGATTATGCATGTGTATTTCTGTGGGGGTTGGTGCATTGTGAGTGCCAATGGTTGGTTGGCAGCCTGAAGAGGGTGTCATATCCACTGGAGCTGGAATTACAGGCAGTCGTGAGCCACCTGATGTAGGTGTTGGGAACCAAACTTGGGTCCTCTGCAATAACAGTATGTGCTCTTGATCTCTGAGCTGACTCTCCAGCCATAGGCCTTTAATAAAATAATATTTTAAATTTATACTTTGAAAATTTTATATATAGTATAGTATAATATAATATAATATAATATAATATAATATAATATAATTAATATAATAATCTTGCTCATACCACTCCCTACTCTCTCCCCTTCCAACTTCCCGGAGGCTCCTTCAACATATCTCCCTCCCCACTTCTTGTTTCTCACCCTCCCCCACTGAGTGCTGCTCGTAAGAACTTGGTGTGGAGCCATCCACTGGGGCACAGACAACTGGCCAGTGGCCACCTCCCCCAGGGAAAAGCGAGTCTCTCTCCCCTAGTTGCAGTCAGCTGCCCACAGCTCCTCAGCTAAGGGTGGGGCCTTCCGAGCACTTCTGCCATCCCTACTGGAAATGTTGGCTGGGTGATTTTTGCGCAGGTTTTATGCAGGTAACCACATCTGCTGTGAGTCTGGGTTATGAAATAGCCATGTTGTATTAGTCAGGGTTCTCTAAAGAAACAGAAGTAACAGGACGAATATATATAGCTATATACAATTTATTGATTTGCTCACGTGACAGAGTTCAAGGAGTCCAACAGTAGCTGCACCACACTGGAAAGGCCAAGAGAATCCAGGGAACTGCTCAGTCCGCAAGGCTGGATGTCTCAGTAGTCCCAATCTAGTGCTGAAGGCCCGAATGGATTCCAGGAGATCTCAGTACACGCTGGGATCCGAAAGGTTGATCACAGTAGCAAGACAAACTCACCAGATGAGAGAGGCAAGCCGCAGGAGAAAAAGGGACCAGCTCCTTCTGCCTTGGCCTTTTATACTGCCTGCCGGCAGAAGGTAACACCCACATTTGGGGTGGGCCATCCGGGTTGAAGTAGTCCAATCCAAACATCCCTTTTCTCTTATTTGTTCCTTAGTCCAGTCAAGTTGACACACAGGATTAACCATCACACATGTCATACCCAGAAGACAGCATTCCACCCCACGGCACGCTTACATTCCTCCTGCTCCGTCTTCTGTAATGTTTCCTGAGCCTTAAGAAGGAAGGGCTGCTGTAGATGTCCATCAATGGCTGAGCACCTCACAGACATTTATTCTCAGCACTGTGACCAGTTCTGAGTCTGCATTCATCACTTCAGCTTTGTTTTTGACTTAGTTTTTCTATCAACCCTCTCTTGCTTTGCACATACTTCTCCATTTCCTGGGGCAAATAATATAATAACTTAGATCACAGGCCCTCTAAGTGTGTCTCCCCCCACCCCTCCCATCTCTATCTCTCTTCCAGAAATCAGGTCACTCCCCTGCAGTCTATCTCTTAGGACAAAGAACTGTCAGGCACCTGCTGTAACAGAGAAATCAAGCTTCAGAGTGCAAGATATGTCTTCCCTAGTGATGTGTCCATGCCTCTTGGCCCACAGGGCAGACCAGGCTAAATCACATGGTGTAGAACAGCCTGTCACCTTGCTGAAAATGTGTAAGTCTAAAATCCCTTTTGTTTTGGGCTTTGAAGGCCCTGTCCTTCAGTCTCCTAATGAAGCTCCTCTTCAGACTGAAGACCTTCCCCTTCAGGGCCCCATTTTGATAAAGCTCTTCCCAAGGGAAGCTCATTTCCCTGAAGCTATGTTTTGTTCCGGAAAAATCATGAGACCAAAGCCAAAGTCAGGTGAGGCAAGGGAGTTTACTTACGTTAGTGGGCTAACCCACTAGTGGGCTGACCCATGGATCACTGGAGTCAGCAGCTGGATTGAGTCTTTGGGGTCTTTTATACCCCAAGACAAATGCAAAGAGTGTTATTATTATGTAAGTAATGAGCGAGTAGGCAGTTTGCAGATAACATGCAATCACAAAGGCTCCAGGGGTGGGACGACAAAGACTTCTGCCCTGGGTGAAGTGCACGGGAAAGGCTCCTATCCCGGGTGACCACAGCAAGCTAGACTCCTGTTTACTTTTTTCATTCTTTATTATTATTATTCTTATTATTATTATTATTATTATTATTATTATTTTGGTCTTTTGTTTTATTTATTTATTTTTTATTTTTTGGTCTTTTTCAAGACAGGGTCTCCCTGTAGCCCCAGCTGTCCTGGAACTCTCTCTGTAGACCAGGCTGGCTTTGAATTCACAAAGATCCACCTGCCTCTGCCTCCCAAGTGCTAGGATTAAAGGCGTGGCTCTATTTTGGTCTTTTGATACAGGGTCTCCCTTTAGTCCAATAGCAGGCCTGGAGCTTGCTATGTAGACCAGGCTGGCTTTGAACACACAGAGATCTACCAGCCTCTGCCTCCTGAGTGCTGGGATTAAAGGTATGCGCCACAGTACCCGGCTTATTCTTATTTCCAGTTTTAAAAGCTTTTCCTGCTCCAAAGTTCTTTTTCTTTTGTCTTTTTTTGAGACAGGGTCTCCCTGTGGCCCCTCCTGGCCTGGAACTCACTCTGTAAACCAGGCTGGCCTTGAACTCACACATATGCACCTGCCTCTGCCTCTCAAGTGCTAGGATTAAGGGCATGCGCCACCACGCCTGGCTTAAAGGCAGTTCCTAGCGGCCATGTGTGTGCTGGGAATCGAAACTGGGTCCTCTGCTAGAGCAGTTGGAACTCTTAACCGCCAAGCCATGTCTCCAGCCCTGCCAAAGTTCTTAATTACCATAACATTGTAAGGTCTTTCAGCAACCAAGTCTATTTCCACTATAGTCTAAGTCATAACAATAACCATTAAAATTTCAGAATTTAAAAGTTGAGGTTTCTGCCTCCCCCTCACTTTAAAGGGCCAACAAAGTGAGAGACTTGAACCTTGATGAGTTGCAATATAGTTAAACGTCAGTATTTATTAATATTAATATTTTATTTATTAATTTTTTATGAGAATGAGTGCATTTCCTGCAAGTGTGTAAGTGCGCCTGTGTGGTGCAATGCCCATGGAGGTCAGAAGACCGCATCAGATCTCCCAGAACTAGAGTTAGGTTGGTTGTTAGCTGCCATGTGGGTGCTGGGAATCGAACTCGGGTCCTCTGCAAGAGCAGCCAGTGCTTTTAACAACTGAGCCAACTCTCCAGCCCCAAATGTCAGTATTTATAAACTGTAAGGCTTGGTTATAATTTGTGGCATTGCAACCCCTTATCTACATTTTATTTATGCAACAATGCACTTGTTGATGGCTTGTGGGTCATTTGAAATCTTACTTTAGCTTTCATTTCCTCAAACAGTACTCAGGTAAAAACCTGGAGAAGAAAGAAAACTGGCATGTACTTACCGACTGTAGTAAAAGGTCTGACCTGTCCCATTCCATCAGGGCACCATCCTGTTGCTTGTTTTGCTTTAGGGAGCAACTTTGTTCATCCTGGCAGGCTGGGCATCTCGTTCCCACCCTTCTCTTTCAGAGCTGCCTGTCACTTGGCAATGGTACAAACTGTGAAATAAAACAAATTTGCTCTTTTGCAATATTGGGGGAACTGCAGACTTTTATTTCCTAGTGTTCTTATTGTGTCTGTGCTAAGATGCAGGTTTAATTAGATATTGCTTTTCTTTCTTTTTTTTTTTTTTTATTGATGGTACAGGAAGAGTCTCAGAAAAGCAAGTAGTAAGGGAAACATCTAGATGACTTGATGGCATTTGGTCTCCCTCTGAGTCTTGATTTCATTTTCTCTGGATTACATTTGGCCTTTTACCACTACCACACAATGAATTTACAGAAATAAATGGGTTTGTGGAGAGAAGCAATGATCTCAAGCTCCAGCTTGGAACATTCTTTGTAAACACTTGTTCGGATGGATTCTAATAATGAAGTTGCTGCCAATGAAACAGAAAATTAGCCAAACTACAAGAGATAAGACTTCAATCCTCAAGACAACTCAGGAAAGCATCAGCAATGTGGAGGGCACAGTGATTTTGGTATATTCACAGTTGTGTGACCACTACTGCAATCAATTTTAGAATGTTTTAGAGGGCATCATTACTTCTGAAAGAAATACTATAATTTTTATCACCCCAACTCGTAATCACAGGCAAAAAATAATTTATCTTCTGTTCCTACAAATTTTATTCTTCTATACATTTCATATAAATGGAATCATATGATCTGGGTCTTTTGTATTTGGGTTCTTTCATTTAGCATGTCTTCAAAGTTCATCAGCATTTGGACCACAATTCAATACATGTCATTTTAAGGCCAAATAATATTTTATCGAGTTGGTACACATTTGTTTGCGCACTGATCACCTGGGTCGTTGATCTTCCTCCTGAGGGCATGCTGCTGCTATGAACATCTGTGATTACACTTTTGTGTGGACGTATGTTTTCATTTCTCTTGAGTAAAATTTACAGGTCAAATCATATGTTTAAGTTTCCAAGAAACCCCCCAGCATGCTTTCTAAAGTGTTCGAATCATTTGAAATCCCTATCATCCAAAAGTGTAGTAAGGTTCTGATTTTTCTGCAGGTTCACCCAAACTTGTTATTCTCTGTTTTAATTCTAACCACATTTTTTTAATGTATCATATTGAAAAGATCAAAATTTGAAAGGACAGAGAGATGGAAAGAAAGTCAGGAGAAATAAGTCCTCAATCTATATTGTGTTGGTGGGAACATAAACAGTGTGACCCTGTGCAGCTGTCTGGCTTATGCATCAGCATTTAAATCCTCATACTTTTGACTTAATGAGCTCATCTCTAGTGCTCTGAATTTCAGATGTTCTGCACATGGAATTGTGGAAATGAGATGTGTACAAGGTTATTACACCAGCATCTTCCTATTCTCCACTTATATGGGATTGCTTATTCACATCCAATAAAATGCTTCACTGTACCATTTTTAAAATGTTACCCTTTAGTAAGCATATAGAGAAATGGCTTCCTTAGGATACTGCTGCACTCTCCTCCCCCCCCCAGCTCCTCCTCCCCCTCACTTCTGCCCTTCCAGTCCCCATCTTCCCCTTTCTACGTTTGCAATATGTTCTATTACCCTCCTGTCCACCTTAACTTATGGCTCCTTTTTTAGTTTTCTGACTTCTACCCACACTCCCACATAAGTACAAATAGACAACGATAAGAAGGTAGGCTCTTCCTATGTGAAAAAGCACGTTATATTTGTCTTTCTGAGCATACTATTTTCCAGTTTTGTAAACTTTCCTGAAAACTTTGTAATTTTTCCTTCTATGGCTGAATAAAGTTCCATCCATAACTCAAGCACTAAAAGAGACAGAAGCAGAAAGATGAGAAGTTCAAGGTCATCTCAACAACATAGAAAGTCTGGGACGAGCCTGGACATCATGAAACTGTGCTTCAGAAACACAAACAAACAAAAAAGCAAAACCAAAACAACCCAAAGTAACTTTAAATGTGCTGAGTTAAAATTATCCACAAGATACCCTGATGTGTAATGAAAAGTGATATATGTAGCAAATGTCCTCCTGTGCTGCCATTTAGTAAAGGAAAAACAAGTTAGAAAAAAAGACACATTTCTATACGTCAAAAAGAAGTGACTGAAGAAAGAATACACAAAGCCTTCCCATTCACAATACCCCCCCAAAAAAATACCTTGGAATACAACTGACTAAAGATGTTAAGTATCTTTACAATGAAAATTTTAAATCTTTAAAGAAAGAGATTGAGGAAAACACCAGAATATGGAAGGACTTCCCATGTCATGTATTGGAAGAATTAATATTGTAAAAATGAGCATCCTACCAAAAGTAATATATAGATTTGTCATGGTTAATCCTGGGTGTCAACTTGACTGGACTAAGTAACAAATAAGAGAAAAGGGTCTTCTGATTGGACCACCTCAACCCGGATGGCCCACCCCAAATGTGGGTGTTACCTTCTGCCGGCAGGCAGTATTTAAGGCCACGGCAGCGGGAGCTGGTCCTTTTTCCTTCTTCCTGCGGCTTGCCTCTCTCTCATCTGGTGAGTTTGCCTTGCTGCTGTGATCAACCTTTCGGATCCCAGCGTGTACTGAGACTGGCAGATCTCCTGGAATCCATTCGGGCCTTCAGCACTAGACTGGGACTCCTGAGACATCCAGCCTTGCGGACTGAGCAGTTCCCTGGATTCCCGGCCTCTCCAGTTCGGCGCTACTGTTGAGCTCCGTCACGTGAGCAAATCAATAAATTGTATATAGTTATATATATTCATCCTGTTGCTTCTGTTTCTTTAGAGAACCCTGACTAATACAGATTTTGGTACCAGAAGTGGTTCTAGAGAAACAGAATTGAAAGGATGAATTTCTTTAGTGGGCTTGGTAGCCTCTGGAGCCAGCTCTCCAACCCAATGAAGCCTAGAGTTACTGAAGGCTCTCCTGGTGGCATGAAGAGGAATGATAATCCTTGGTGCAGACTATTTGATCTAATTATGAAGATAGATCCATTTGACTCACCTAACTCACCTCTTGTGAGAAGCAAGGAATTTAGTGACTCTATATATAAAACGTTCGAGAAATTGCAGAAAAATCAGGAAAATAATGATGTTGCCTTGTTGCTCCTAGCATGTCTGGATAAACTGTTAGACGAAAATATGGAGCTCGGTGATAAAAATGACCAGCTCCGGATTCGAAACAACAGTTTAAAGGTTTCCAAGTGTGCTCTGGAAGAGAATCTTCTCTCCAGCAGCCAAAGAGCTAAAGCAGCAGAAAATCAAGCTGGAGCCCTTATTATACGGTTGGCTGATTTACAACGCAAATTTAATTCCCAGCCACGAAAAGTGTCAGCAGTTAAAGTGAGAGCACTGGTGGGGAAAGGGTGGAACCCTGAAACTTGGGATGGAGATGTGTGGGAGAACTATGATGATGAGGATTTTGAACCCTCGGATTCTGAGGGATTTTCTTTATCTGAGGAATTAACCTCCCCACCCTCAGCAGAGAATCCACACCCTGCAGATCCCTCCTCCCCACCCTTGCCTGAGGAAATTAATCCCCCCCTCCCAGTGGGAGCTGATGTCCCTCAGGGCCCAACAATTGTTGCCTCTAGACCTATAACCAGATTGAAGTCTAAGCAAGCCCCTCAAGGTGAGATAGAAAGTGTGGTCCACGAGGAGGTGCGATATACTACTAAAGAAATTAATGAGTTTGCTGATTCATTCCGGCAGAAGCCTAAGGAATATGTGTGGGAATGGATTTTAAGGGTGTGGGATAATGGTGGAAGGAATATAAAATTGGATCATACTGAGTTTATCGATATGAGCCCACTGAGTAGAGATTCTAGGTTTAACATGGAAGCTCGAGCAGTTAAAAAAGGTGTTAAAAGTTTATTTGAATGGTTGGCTGATGTATTTATTAAAACATGGCCTACTAACAGCGAGTTAGAGATGCCTGATATTCCTTGGCTTAGTATTGATGAAGGGATTGTGAGGGTCAGGCAGATGGGCATGCTCGAGTGGATTCGAAGTGTAAAACCACATTCTCCACAATATGAGGACCCAGAGGACATGCCACTCACTGAATTTATAAGATGGAAAGTACTGAGAGAGACACCAGAACATTTGAAGAGCTTTGTTTTTGCTCTATTTCTTATGCCAGATCTTACAGTTAGAGAAGTTGTGGCTCGTTTGCATAAATTAAATGTACACGTAGTAGGTCTAACAGGACCTCAGGGTAGGCGTCAGGTGGCAGCACTGAATCGCAGAAGGCCAGATGAGCGTAGTTACAGTAATTATCATAATGGGTGGCAAAGGCAAAACAATACCTATAATGGCATGACCCGAAATGATCTTTGGAACTGGCTAATTAATCATGGTGTTCCCAGGAACCAAATACATAAGAAGCCTACTAAGTTTTTATTTGATCTGTATAAGCAGAAAAGCTCTAGAACGAATGACAGGAAGTCAACATTTGATTTTAGGAGTAGCGAATCCCGCCCAGTTGACCGGTTTCCAGACTTGAGACAGTTCACAGACCCAGAACCCCTTGAATGAAGGGGTGGCCGGGTTCCAGTGAGGAAGGACCTTGTCACAATACCAAAGAGTTATGCTGTTTGCCTTCCTCCTGTCCTTCCCCAGAGGGACCTGAGGCCTTTTACTAGGGTAACTGTACACTGGGGAAAAGGAAATAATCAGACTTTTCGAGGCCTATTGGATACTGGTTCTGAGTTGACACTGATCCCAGGAGACCCTAAAAAGCATTGTGGCCCTCCGGTTAAAGTAGGGGCCTATGGAGGTCAGGTGATAAATGGAGTTTTGGCTGAAGTCCGACTCACGGTGGGCCCAGTGGGTCCCAGAACGCATCCCGTAGTTATTTCCCCAGTCCCAGAATGTATAATTGGGATAGATATAATTAGAAATTGGCAGAATCCCCACATTGGTTCCCTGATCTGTGGAGTGAGGGCTATTATGGTTGGAAAGGCCAAATGGAAACCATTGGTGTTGCCTCTACCAGGGAAAATAGTGAACCAAAAACAGTATCGTATCCCTGGAGGGATTGCGGAGATTAATGCCACTATCAAGGATTTGAAAGATGCAGGGGTGGTGATTCCTACCACATCTCCATTTAACTCTCCAATTTGGCCTGTGCAAAAGACAGATGGATCATGGAGAATGACAGTTGACTATCGAAAACTCAACCAAGTAGTGACACCAATTGCAGCCGCTGTACCAGATGTGGTGTCCTTACTCGAGCAGATTAATATGTCTCCTGGTACCTGGTATGCAGCTATTGATCTGGCCAATGCTTTTTTCTCAATACCGGTTCATAAGGACCACCAGAAGCAATTTGCTTTCAGCTGGCAAGGCCAACAGTATACCTTTACTGTCTTACCTCAGGGGTATGTTAACTCTCCAGCGTTGTGCCATAACTTAGTTAGAAGGGATCTTGATCGCCTGACTCTTCCACAAAATATCACACTGGTCCACTATATTGATGATGTTATGTTGATTGGACCCAGTGAACAGGAGGTAGCAGCTAGCCTAGACTTGTTGGTAAAGCATATGCGCATGAGAGGATGGGAAATAAATCCAACTAAAATTCAAGGGCCATCTACCTCGGTGAAGTTTCTAGGAGTTCAGTGGTGTGGAGCATGCAGAGACATTCCTTCTAAGGTAAAGAATAAGTTGTTGCACCTGGCCCCTCCCTCCACCAAGAAAGAAGCACAACGTCTGGTGGGTCTTTTTGGATTCTGGAGGCAGCACATTCCTCATCTGGGTGTGTTACTACGACCCATATATCAGGTGACTCGTAAGGCAGCAAACTTTGAGTGGGGCTTGGAACAGGAAAAGGCTCTTCAACAGGTCCAGGCTGCGGTGCAGGCTGCTCTGCCCCTAGGGCCATATGATCCAGCAGACCCAATGGTGCTTGAGGTATCAGTGGCAGATAGAGATGCTGTCTGGAGTCTGTGGCAGGCTCCCATAGGGGAATCACAGCGGAGGCCCTTGGGATTTTGGAGCAAGGCTCTACCTTCATCTGCAAACAACTATTCTCCTTTTGAGAGACAGCTCTTAGCCTGCTATTGGGCCTTAGTGGAAACTGAACGTTTGACAATGGGCCACCAAGTCACCATGCGACCTGAGCTGCCCATCATGAGCTGGGTGTTATCTGACCCACCAGACCATAAAGTAGGACGTGCACAGCAACAGTCCATTGTCAAATGGAAGTGGTACATACGGGACAGGGCCCGGGCAGGCCCTGAGGGCACAAGCAAGCTACATGAAGAAGTTGCCCAAATGCCTATGGTTCCCACTCCTGTTACAATGTCTCCTGGGCTTAAGCATGCACCTATGGCTTCATGGGGTTTGCCCTATGATCAGTTGACTGAGGAAGAGAAGACTAGGGCCTGGTTTACTGATGGTTCTGCACGCTATGCAGGCACCACCCAGAGGTGGACAGCTGCAGCATTACAGCCAATTTCTGAAACAACCCTAAAGGACACTGGTGAAGGAAAGTCTTCACAGTGGGCAGAACTTCGGGCAGTGCACATGGTTGTGCATTTTGCCTGGAAGGAGAAATGGCCAGAGGTTCGATTATATACTGATTCATGGGCTGTAGCCAATGGTTTGGCTGGATGGTCAGGGACTTGGAAGGAGCATGACTGGAAAATTGGTGAGAAAGACATTTGGGGAAGAAGTATGTGGATAGAGCTCTCTGAATGGTCAAAGGATGTGAAGATACTTGTGTCTCATGTAAATGCTCATCAAAAGGTGATCTCAGCAGAGGATGAGTTTAATAATCAAGTAGATCGGATGACTCGTTCTGTGGATTGTCAGCCTCTTTCTCCAGCTATCCCTGTTGTTGCTCAATGGGCCCATGAACAAAGTGGTCATGGTGGCAGAGATGGAGGTTATGCATGGGCTCAACAGCATGGACTCCCACTCACTAAGGCTGATCTGGCTACAGCTGCTGCCGAGTGCCAGATTTGCCAACAGCAGAGACCAACATTGAGCCCCCGATATGGTGCTATTCCCCGGGGTGACCAGCCAGCAACCTGGTGGCAGGTTGACTACATTGGACCACTTCCATCATGGAGGGGACAGCGTTTTGTTCTTACAGGAATAGATACTTATTCTGGTTATGGATTTGCCTTTCCTGCACGTAATGCTTCTGCCAAAACTACCATCCAGGGACTTACGGAATGCCTTATCCACCGTCATGGTATTCCTCACAGCATTGCTTCTGACCAAGGAACTCACTTCACAGCCAAAGAAGTGCGACTGTGGGCCCATGGTCATGGTATCCACTGGTCTTACCATGTTCCCCACCACCCAGAAGCAGCTGGCTTGATAGAACGATGGAATGGCCTCTTGAAGACACAGTTACAGCGCCAATTAGGTAGCAATACCCTGGAGGGCTGGGGCAAGGTTCTCCAGCAAGCAGTATATGCTTTGAATCAGCGTCCACTATATGGTACTGTTTCTCCTATAGCCAGAATTCATGGGTCCAGGAACCAAGGGGTGGAAGTGGGAATGATTCCACTCACTATCACCCCTAGTGACCCAGTAGGAAAATTTTTGCTTCCTGTACCCACGACCTTGCGTTCTGCTGGTCTAGACGTTTTGGCTCCAATGGGGGGAGTGCTTTTGCCAGGAGATACAGCAAACGTTCTATTGAACTGGAAGCTAAGACTTCCCCCTGGCCACTTCGGGCTTCTACTGCCTTTAAGCCAACAGGCTAAGGAAGGAATAACAGTAGTAGGAGGAGTGATTGATCCAGACTACCATGGGGAAATTGGACTTTTTCTCCACAATGGGGGCAAGGAAGATTATGTCTGGAAGGCAGGAGATGCTGTAGGGCGCCTTCTGGTGCTACCATGTCCTATGATTAAGGTCAATGGGAAACTCCAACAACCCAAACCAGACAGGACAATAAATGGCCCAGACCCTTCAGGGATGAAGGTATGGGTCACTCCTCCAGGGAAAGAGCCAAGACCTGCAGAGGTGCTTGCTGATGGCGGAGGAAATACAGAATGGGTAGTAGAAGAAGGTAGTCATAAATATCAGCTGAAGCCACGGGACCAGTTGCAGAAACGTGGATTATAATAGATATTAACCTTCGTCCTAT
Organism: Rhizomys pruinosus; assembly: GCA_009823505.1. NCBI lineage: Eukaryota > Metazoa > Chordata > Mammalia > Rodentia > Spalacidae > Rhizomys > Rhizomys pruinosus. Next base: position 19,721 of record VZQC01006901.1, read on the forward strand.
TTGGTTAAGAATGTGCTTGTTTATATATGTATATATATATATGTATATATGTATGTATATTAAGTGGATACTTGTGTTCCCCTTTGAATGTGCAACTGAGATATGTGTTAAGTGTTGTCATATTTAGGTTATTAGATACTGAAGGACTAAGTTCTTCTCAAGGACATTACCACCTACTCTAAGATATAATGCTTTGCTATTGCACATGAGATACTTATAACATGTTAGGTGGAATTATGACCCTGCCATCGTTTGCAATTGACATTTAAGCAGAGGCTATTTATTGGGTGTCAAGTTGACAAGGGGTGGACTTGTCATGGTTAATCCTGGGTGTCAACTTGACTGGACTAAGGAACAAATAAGAGAAAAGGGTCTTCTGATTGGACCACCTCAACCCGGATGGCCCACCCCAAATGTGGGTGTTACCTTCTGCCGGCAGGCAGTATTTAAGGCCACGGCAGCGGGAGCTGGTCCCTTTTCCTTCTTCCTGCGGCTTGCCTCTCTCTCATCTGGTGAGTTTGCCTTGCTGCTGTGATCAACCTTTCGGATCCCAGCGTGTACTGAGACTGGCAGATCTCCTGGAATCCATTCGGGCCTTCAGCACTAGACTGGGACTCCTGAGACATCCAGCCTTGCGGACTGAGCAGTTCCCTGGATTCCCGGCCTCTCCAGTTCGGCGCTACTGTTGAGCTCCGTCACGTGAACAAATCAATAAATTGTATATAGTTATATATATTCATCCTGTTGCTTCTGTTTCTTTAGAGAACCCTGACTAATACAAGATTCAATGCAATCCCAATCAAAATCTAATTCTTCACAGAACTAGAAAAAAGCATCCTAAAATTAATATGGAAATAGAAAAGTCCTGGGATACCCAAAGCAACCATGAGCACAAAAAGCAATGCAGGGGGGATTGCTATACCAGATTTCAAACAATATTACAGAGCTATCGTCATAAAAAAAGCATGGTACTGGCACAAAAATAGACCCATAGATCAATGAAACATAATTGAAGACCTAAACATGAGTATCTGCAATTTCAGCCACTGGACATTTGATGAAGGGGGCCAAGACCACTCAATGGTGGAAAGATAGCATCCTCAGCACAGGTGCTGGCAAAACTGGATCTCCACCTGTAGAAGAATGAAATTAGACCCTTACCTTTCATCTTGCACAAAAGTCAACTCCAAATGGATCAAAGATCTCAATGTGAAATCTGAAACTCCGAAGCTGTTAAAATAAAACCTTTGCAGCAACCTACAAAATATAGGCATAGGAAATGACTTTCTAAATTGGACTTTAGTTACACGGTAATTAAGGTCAACAATCAACAAGTTGAGAACTCATTAAATCAAAAAGTTTCTGCACAGAAAAACAACAAAGGAAATAGAAAACCCACAGAATGGGAGAAAAATCTTCACCAGCAACACATCTGACAGAGGTTTAACATCCAGAATATATAAGGAACTCAAGAAAAAAAAACAAAGAAATAAGTGACCCAATTAAAAGATGGGCTAAGGATCTGAATAGAGAATTCTCAAAAGAATAAACAAAGATAGCTAAGAAACATCTTAAAAAGTGTTCAACATCATTAGTAATAAGAGAAATGTAAATTAAAACCACTTTAAGATTTCATCTTACCCTAGTCAAACTGGCTAAGATCAAGAGAACAAATGATACCAAATGCTGGACAGGATGTGGGGACAGGGGAATGCACATTCCTGCTGTTGGGATTGCAAGCTCATGCAACCCTTATGGAAAGAAATATGGAGAACTCTTAAAAAACTAAAAATGAACCTACCATTTGACCTGGTTATACCACTCCTTGGCATATACCCAAAGGACTCGACCTACTGCAGAGATACTTGTACATCCATGTTTGTTGCTGCTCTTTTCACAATATTAAGAAATGGAAGCNAAAAGAAATCACAATAACTAGGTGTACCAGTCACTGATTTTAAGGAGCATATTAAAATATACACAATTTTGAATCAACGTACATTTCTGAAATTTTCAACTATATAAAGTCAAAGTACATAATTGTCAAAGTATATAATAGTCAAAATGAAGGTATTACATATAATTGAAGTGTGACCAAATATGTTATTAAAATACATGTTATTTAAATACTATATAATTAAATTATATGACTAAACAACTTCAGTTGTGTGTGTGACTCTGTGTGTGTGTGTGTGTGTGCATGTGTGTATGTGTGTGTGTATGCGTGTAATGGGAGGAAGAGAATGAAATAGAGAGGTGATTATAAATGTGCCAAGGTGGGCTGGAGAGATGGCCTGGCGGTTAAGAGCGCCGACCGCTCTTACAGAGGACCCGGGTTCGATCCCCAGCACCCACATGGCGGCTGAGAACCGTCTGAAACTCCAATTCCAGGAGAACTCCAGTTCCAGGGGAATCCGAGACCCGCTTCTGACCTCCGCGGCATTGCACGACACGAGTGCACAGACCTGCATGCAGACAGTACATTCATACACATACAGAAATAAATAAAATTAATAAAAAAAAAAAAATTTAAAAAAAGAAAATGTGGTACATTTATTCAATGGAGTTCTACTCATCAGAAAATTAAGATGAAGTCATGAAATTTGCAAGTAAATGGATGGAAGTAGAAACCTGTTATGCTAAGTGAAGTAACACAGACTCAGAAAAACCAACGACATATGTTGTCCTTCCTTTGTGGATCCTAGCGCCAAAGCCTTATATGTGAGTATATATCCTGATGTAACTGTAGGAACCAAGAAAATTGAAAGGAAACAGAGAGGTAAAGTTAGTCCAACAACCTAATGACAAATTACACATACAGTACCTCTACATGAGTCCATGTGCATAGCTGAGGGCTATATATCAAGAAATTGTGTCAGACAGGAGAAACCTTCCTTTGAGGTGATTGCCAGGGTAGTTTAAGAGACTCCCCAAATTACACAGGTTATTGCTACAGCCCTTGACTGCCTCCCAGAACTTGGAGGTAAGACCCTATTTGTAGACAATCCCCTAGGTCTGCTGGGGAATTTCTTGGTCTGACCGAGAATGAAAGGGGGTGAGAGGTGCAGAGTCAAGACGCAGACCCTGGGAGTTGGGTAAATGCAGGCAGATGGTGAGCTGCCGAGGACTCGTTTATTGGGGGCAAGGTTAGGGTTTATGTACTGTTCTCACTCCTCTCTCCTCTTGAGTGCAGTTATCATGTCGCCTTGTGATTGGCCCAGGTCTGCGACTCAGCTGCTTGTATGGTCTGGCCTGCCTAGGGCAGGGCAGGTTGATGAGGGACAAGCTCTGAGCAGGTGCACTGCATAATTCTCAGCGAAAAGGCTACTATACCTATTGCTGAAGATGGGATGTGCTTCGGAGACCACGTTTGGAGCAATGGAGCTGAAACTGACCTGGAAGCCACCTTCCCTGAAGGCCAGTTCTCATAGCTTAGGAGAGCATTATAGAAGTTGCTAAGGGAGAAGACCAACTGATGGTCCAACCCCAGCTTTAGGACCAAATATCCACATCAATGATTGGCACAGCATACGACATTGGTACAGTGGGGGCACTTTTATTTTGGGAGCAATCAATGGCTACCTAATTGGACTTACCACTCAATGGGAGGAAACGTTTATGGTACTATAAACTTAGCCAAATAGACATGGAGGGAGGGATTATAGATCTTAGAGAAACCCCAAAGCTGGCACATCCCTAGACTACTGTAATATCTTACTAAGTGCAAAATATGTATCCTAACATTTACAGTTATGTATCTCAGCCACAACTCATCAAAGCAGCTTCTTTTGCACAGGAGGGAGATTATGTCTGTGTACCACAACTGGTGACATGCAGACACTGTCTGTGAATTACTCCAAGCCTAAGTGGCACATCTACAATGCAACTTCTACACCTAATAAGAGATAACAAGGACACTAATGAATCAACTCTCACTAAGGAAGCTCTTTCATGCAACGGAAGGCCAGAAACACAAAAGGCCACAAACAGCCAAAGCGTGGAGATTAGGAGTCAGCAGAGCATAGCATGATAGGGGAGAGACAGGCCTTAAATATCCTCAGAAACCTGGAGAACCAGGGGGGGTTCTGACTTTCATTCCAACCATGTTCATTGATAGAGGCCAGAAAAGGTTTATGGAGACAGGATGGTTAATAGATACAGGACTGATAGTCTTCAGACCTTCTAATGAGTCATCATGCTTGACAACACACAGAATGGTACATTTCAAATAGCTAGTGGAACTGATTTTGAATGCACCCGATAGAAGAAAAAATGCTTGGAGTACACGATATTCATTGAAATCTCACATTGGCCAGGCGTGGTGGTGCACACCTTTAATTCTAGCACTCGGGAGGCAGAGGCAGGTGGATCTTTGTGAGTTCAAGGCCAGCCTGGTCTACAGAGCGAGTTCCAGGACAGCTGGGGCTACAAGGAGACCTTTTTTTGTCTTGAAAAGACAAAAAAAAAAAAGAAATCTCACATTGTAACCCATAAGGATGTACAAATATGGGCTATATATGTATATATATATATATCACATATATATATGTATATATATCACATATATATGTGTGTGAAAAAAAGCATGATATACGCACAATTAAGTTATATCATATACACAGTGCTACATAAATAAAGAATATTGAAAACATTCTCAGGGAATGAGAAGCAAGTTTAGGATGCAGTACTTGGGGTAGGTCTGAGTGGAGAAAGCAGGAGCTCTGCAGGTGCAGAGGAGTGTGGAAAGAGCATTCACAAGATATAGCTGCATAATTAGAAGCAAGAAAGAATCAGTGTGCTGGGTGAACATTGTGGGTGAATGTACAGTTTAGAATAATTTCTGTAACTTAGGGATTCATGGAGCATGAAAGGGAGCAAACTAGACCACTTCAAAGCATGCCATTTGGGCATAGATGTTGTGGTGGTTTGAATGAGAATGTCCCCCATAGTCTTCAAGTATTCAGACATTTTGTCCCCATTTGGTGGCGATGTTCTGGGAGATCTTATAAGGTGTGGCCATGCTGGAGGAAGTACATCACTGGGGGCTGGCTTAGTGAGTTCAGTAAGCCTTGCAGGCTCCAGTTGCTCTCTCTTGGCTTCCTGTGCTCATTGGAAGATGTGAACCTTGGCTTTCTGCTCCAGCCCTGGCCACCATGCCTCCCTGCCACAATGGACTCTAATTCCCTGGAACTGTGAATTGTAAGCTCAAATAAACTCTTCCTTTTATAAATTCCCTTGGTCGTGATGGTTTTATCACAGCAACAGGAAAGTGACTAATACAAATGTCTTTTGAAAAAAAAATTAAAGGCACTTTCTGGGGCTGGAGAGATAGCCTAGTGGTTAAGAGCACCGACTGCTCTTACAGAGGACCCGGGTTCGATCCCCAGCACCCACATGGCGGCTAAGAACCATCTGTAACTCCAATTCCAGGAGAACTCCAGTTCCAAGGGAATCTGAAACCCTCTTCTGACCTCCGAGGCATTTTACGACACGGGTGCACAGACCTACATGCAGACAGTACACTCATACACATACAAAAATAAATAAAATAAAAAAAATTTAAAGGCACTTTCAAATGCACTGAGGAATGGCAATGGTGCTTTGGAGCTCGCTTTTTCTTCACAAAAGGAGAAACAGCCCATGTGGAAGGTGTGCTCCCTGAACGAAAGGAAACCAACAACCTTATCACACAGAGGGAAAGTTGGGACCCTGAGAGTCATCACAGACACACTTTGTTCAGATCATTTGTCTTTAACCTCCCCAGAGTCCAGTGACTTTTCACACTTGTGTTTTTCATCAGTCTAGTATAAAAGAATCCAGGTCCTGCTCCTTCTTTAGTCTCTGTTTTCTTAGGAAGGCCCTGCATCACATGAAGTTTGTATGCTCTTCTCTTGCAGAACTTATGTTGATCTAAATCATAGGACAAGGTGAAACATCCTGAAGATAAAGCAAAAATTTTGTTTTCCCTCCTAGGTTGGAAAACTGAGAAATGCACTGGAGTGGAGGGTGGGCCAGAGGGGAAGGTGCTCACATGTCATTTTCGAGGAGCCTGAAAGACCTGCATCTATCATTCCACTAACACGAGCATGTTAAAAAAAACATCAAAACTTTTAATGCACAGTGTATTAGTCACTTGTCTGTTGCTGTGATAAAACCACCATGACCAAGGGAACTTAGAAGAAGAAGAGTTTATTTGAAGTTACAATTGACGGTTCTAGGGAATTAGAGTCCATTGTGGTGGGAGGCATGGTGGCAGGAGCTGGAGCAGAAAGCCAAGGTTCACATCTTCCAATGAGCACAGGAAGAAGAGAGAACAACTGGAGCCTGGCAAGGCTTATTAAACTCTCTAAGCCCGCCCCCAGTGACGTACTTCCTCTAGGATGGCCACACCTTCTGATAACTCCCCAAACAGAGCCACCAACTGGGGACAAAATGTCTGAATACTTGGAGAGATGGCTCAGCAGTTAAGAGCACCGACTGCTCTTGCAGAGGACCTGGGTTCAATTCCTAGCACCCACATGGAGACTAAGAACCGTCTTTAACTCCAGTTCCAGGGGGATCTGACACCCTCTTCTGACCTCCGCAGCATTGCACGACATGGGTGCACCAACCTACATGTAGACAGTACACTCATACACATAAAAAATAAAAAATAAAAAAATTTTAAAAATGTCTGAATACTTGAATCCTATGGGGGACATTCTCATTCATACCACCACACACAGTATTATTATGCAGAGTAAAGAGATAAATTACACACACACACACACACACACACACACACACAATCCAGGCGTAGTAGCTCATGACTACAAACATAGCATATGGAAAGTTGAGGCAGGAGGAGAAGTGAAAATGTAAGGCCAGCCTGGGCTACACACTCAGTTCCAGGCCAGTCTGTTTTGAACAACAACACCATCCTAGTGTGGCCTTCCAGGTTCTCCAAAGAATAACCTAGAGAAAGCTGGAAAATAACTATCAAGAGAGCGATAGACACTCTAAAGACCCAGGAGAAAGTCCATCCCATACAGTAGTGGAAGACACGAAGAAAACCTTTATTCTTGATGTTAGATGCTCAGTACTTAGCACTTGGTGTGTGGTACTTAGTGGAACAGCACCAAGAAACCATTCAAAATAATCTGTGCTGGTGCAGTGGCTTGGCCACCCAAGCACACTCTCCGGAAATAAAGAGCTAGTGTCATAGGACCACATGCTGAAAACTAGCTGGAGGAATACTGCTAGTTGGTGGGAAAGAAACTTTGAATCAGGATTGTGCAGCATTGAGTGAGTTGAAACCCAGTGAGGAGCAGAGAATTCAGGCAGCATGTTGGGCATTGGACAGAATTGCACAGGGGCAGAGCTAGTATTCACAGCTGGAGCCTTGAAAGAACACAGAGGTCTGACCAGCAAAGCATCACCCATGGGCTACACCAGCACCTGCAATCCAACTACCCAAAGTCAGACCTGGGGGGCCAGAGAAGCAGAGAAGCTACCAGGGGTGAGGCAGGAAGCTGAAAGCTGGGGACGGATGCTGAGAGACTCAAGACTCAGTCCCATCAGTTAGGCCAGACAGATTTTAGATCCTCTATCTCCATCCAGTTCTCTCTGTTCTCTATGTCCACTCAACACTTACTTAGTACCCAATGTCAGGTTCTTAAGCCAGCTCTGCTCTACTGTTCATTCTCTATATCATCTCTATTCTTTCCTTTTCCATTTTCCCCTCCCAAAGAGCAGAGACTGGCTTGGTTTGTATGGCTCCTGTGGCCCAGAGTCCTGAGAGCTTGGATTATCCTGTGTCTATCAACTGCATCCCTTTACCTCCTTCTTTGCAGTGTAACTTTAACCAAAATTTCCTTTTCCATCCTTTTCTGTCCCTTTAGTTCCCCTTCTATTATGTTCCCTTCATCCACTTTCTTTTTTTTTTTTTAATTAGTTTTTATTGATGCTTTGTGCATTTCATACATTTTTTCCAATTCAGTTCAGGCTTATTTCCCTTTCCCTCCCCCCCCCACCCCCACCCCATCCCAGATCATGCATTCTGCCATAACTGTCCTGCATCTTTCTCTCTTTTTTTTTTTTTCATTTTTAGCTATAAGTGATAATCCATGAGTACAAGCATCCTTCATGCAAAACCTATCTGCAGGCTGTTGTGCCCAAACACCTACAGCCCCACCATCCAGTGGGGGGCCCTTCATCCACTTTCTATCTATCAACCTAATAATTACTAAGCTTCCTCTGCTTCCTTCTTTCTTTTCTTTTCTTCCACTCATACCCACAGTAACTAGCTCATAACAAATAGTCTGATCAATGTCCTACTGATTGATACTGAAGGAGTGATTGTTTCTTAGTTGACAATTATGTTTTCTTTTTTTTTTTTTCCTCTCTTTATGATACAGTGTCTCCCTTTAGTCTCAGCTGTCCTGGAGCTCACTATGTAGACCAGGCTGGCCTTGAACCCACAGAGATCGCCTGCCTCTGCCTCTGCCTCTGCCTCTGCCTCTGCCTCTGCCTCTGCCTCTGCCTCTGGGATTAAAGGCGTGCCGCCACCACACCCGACAGCAATTATGTTTTCATAGTGGGTCTACCCCTGCAGTGCCTGTACTTGCAAACAGTATTCTACTATCAGGAGAGAACTGTAGTTCAAGGCTGGTACTCTAAACACTAACCTAACAGAGGAAAACAATACTTCAACTCTGATCCAACCTGGTTCCTCTTGAACATTGCAAACAACTTCACTGAAAGAAGAAAGGTGGCTAAAGGAAAATAATAAAAAACAGGGCTGGAGAGATGGCCTGGCGGTTAAGAGTGCCGACCGCTCTTGCAGAGGACCCGGGTTCGATCCCCAACACCCACATGGCGGCCGAGAACCGTCTGAAACTCCAATTCCAGGAGAACTCCAGTTCCAGGGGAATCCGAGACCCTCTTCTGACCTCCGCGGCATTGCACAACACGGGTGCACAAACTTGCATGCAGACAGTACATTCATACACATATGGAAATTAAAAATAATAATAATAATAATAATAAACAACAGCACTCTAACCCCAGATGCACAAGTACCAATGCACAAACAAAAATCATGAAAAGAAGACAACAGGTTTTGTCCTCTGATAAAAACCAGAAGTTCCCCAAGATGAATGTCTCACCCTAGCTGTACTGTTTTTGTTTTATTTTTTATTTTTTTTGTCTTTTTCGAGACAGTATCTCCCTGTAGTCCCAGCCGTCCTGGCACTCACTCTGTAGACCAGGCTGGCCTTGAACTCACAAAGATCCACCTGCCTCTGCCTCCCAAGTGCTAGGACTAAAGGCGTGCGCCACCACGCCTGGCTTGTTTTATTTTTTTGGTCTTTTCGAGACAGGGTCTCTCTGTAGCCCCAGCTGTCCTGGAACTCACTCTGTAGACCGGCTGGCCTTGAACTCACAAAGATCCGCCTGCCTCTGCCTCCCAAGTGCTAGGATTAAAGGCATGTGCCACCACGCCCAGCCCTAGCTGTACTGTTAACTGTTAGCCACATCTCTATCTCAGGTTTGATGGAATGCCATGCTGCTGTGCGCCAGACAGCCCACCCCTCTTGCCAGGATGTCTCTTTGCTGTATTTGTATTCTGGTCATCAGCTAGCCATCTGAACCGAAAACAGCTTCTTTGTTCTACTACTCCTGGAAAAGGGCCCAAGAACAACTTAAGTCAGACTTAACAGCTGTGTGTGCCTTCTTTCTTTCCAGTAATATAAAATTCACCTTAACTCCTCCTATGGACTAGCTTGCAGGTCCATGGAGAAGCTGTGTCCCTTTTGCTGGATCCTCTGTTCAGTCTGCTGAGGTCTGGCTCTGGTCTTTTGCCTAAACCTTATTCTTTTTTTTTGGCCTTTTTCAAGACAGGGTCTCCCTGTAGCCCCAGCTGTCCTGGAATTCGCTCTGTAGACCAGGCTGGCCTTGAACTCACAAAGATCCACCTGCCTCTGCCTCCCAAGTGCTAGGATTAAAGGTGTGCATCAGCACACCCGGCTCAAACCTTATTCTTTCTCTATCCTTCTAAATCTTGCATCTGCATAGTGCCAATCAATATCACAGCAATTCCCACCAATGAGGCTGACTTAGATAAAATTCCAGACAAAGATTCAAAAGAATGATTATATATTTGGTGAAAGAGGATGTAAATGAACTCTTGAATGAATTCCAGAGAACACAGACAAATGAAATAAGGAACTCAGTACAGGATATGAAAATGGAATTCAATCAAGAGATAGACACGTTGCAGAAATACTGAAATGAAATGCTGGTAAGGAAGATTTCAGTAAGTAAAAGAGGAAAAAAGGGGGGGGCAGCTGGAGAGACAGCCTAGTTGTTAAGTGCACCACTGCTCTTGCAGAGGACCCGGGTTCGATCCCCAGCACCCACATGGTGGCTGAGAACTGTCTTTAGCTCCAGTTCCAGGGGAATTCAACACCCTCTTCTGACCTCCGCAGCACTGCATGACACAGGTACACCAACCTACATGCACACAGTACATTCATACACACACAAAAATAAATAAAATTTTTAAAAAAGAGAAAAAAAATTCAGTGGAAAGCCTCTCCAATAGAATAGATTATGTGAAGAACATAATACAAGGACTTGAAGACAAGGCAGAGTAGTTAGAACATTCAATCAAAGACAAAGATAATTTTAAAATGTAGAAATAGAACATGTGAAATCTATAAGATACCTTGAAAAGATCAAATCTATGAACTATGGAGACAGAAGATGAAGAATTCATGCCAAATGCATGGCAAGCACTTTCAATAAAATAACAGAAAATTTCCCAAATCTGAGGAAAGAGATGCCCTGCCGGGTACAAGAGGAATTTAGAACACCAAGTAGATAAAACCAGAAGAGAAACTCCACACATCATGTTAGAGTTAAAATACCAAATATAGGGAACGAGGAAAGGATGTGAAAACTGCAAGTCCTGTATAAATGTAAGCTTATCAAAGTAACAGCTGATTTCTCAACAAAAAATTTAAAGGCAAAGGGATTGGAATAATGTATTTCATGCTCTGAAAGACCAGATTTGCCAACCTAGACTAGAATACCTAGCAAAACTATCTTTCAGAATCAAAGGAGAAACAAAAACTTTCCATGATAAAAAGGAGTCTAAAGGAGATGAATCACTAAGCCACCTCTACAGAGGATACTGGAAGGAGTTCTTCAGACTGAAGAGAAAGATAAACACAGCCAAGAGGTGTCACAGAAGAGTAAATCATGTTAGAATGGTAGTTACACAAATGAGGAATGAGGAAACACCAAATTTTACAAAACAACAAAACGACAGCAATTAATACACAACTTTAAATAATAACTCTGAATATTAGTGATCTCAATTCCTTACCCAAAGACCTGTGTCTAGAAGACACCCAAAGACCTGTGACTAGAAGATTGGATTGGAAAAGAAGATTCATGGGGCTGGAGAGACGGCCTAGTGGTTAAGAGTACCAACTACTCTTGCAGAGGACTGGGTTCGAGTCCCAGCACCCACATGGCAGCTAAGAACCATCTTTAAGCTGGGTGTGGTGGTGCATACATTTAATCCTAGCACTTGGGAGGTGGAGGCAGGCAGATCTCTGTGAGTGCAAGGCCAGCCTGGTCTAGAGTGAGTTCCAGGCCAGCTGGGGCTATAGGGAGATGCTGTCTAAAAAAAAAAAAAAATCCATGTATTTGCTGACTCCAAAACACATACCATATCTCACCATCAAAGATAGATGCTACCTTAGAGCAAAAGCATGGGAAAATAGAGTCCAAGCAAATCAACAGGAAATAAATGATAGTGCTGTTCTAATATCTGACTTCAAACCAAAATGAGCCAGAAGAGATAAAGGGAGTCACTTCATACTGATTAAGGGAACAATCCACCAAGAAGACATTATAATTCTAAACATATGAATATTGAACACAGATGCACACAAATTTATTGGACAAATACTATTAGATAAAAGGTCACAGATTAACCCCAAAACAGTACAAGTTGGCTTCAACCAATAGACAGGTTATCCCAACAAAAATTAACAGAGAAAGTTTGAATGAAGTGGCATTAGAGATCAAAGGAACCTAATAGACATGTTTATATAGATCATTCCATCCAAACATTGCAAAACATGCATCTTCTCAGCAGCCCCACGGAACTCTAAAATAGATCCTATATTAGGACACAAAGCAAGTCTCAACAAATAAAGGAATTTGGAAATAACTCTGATGTTATATCTGATCTTAATGGGTTAAAGGTAGAAATCAATAGCAAAAGAATCTAAAGAACATACACATACCCATGGAGATTAAACAACACACTATTGAATGGTAAATGGATCATTGATAAAATCATTAAGACATAAAAAAAATTCCCAGAATTGAATGAAAAGACAACATAGCAAAACCCACAGGATACAATAAAAGTAACCCTAAGAGGGAAGTTCATAGCTATAAGTAGCTACATTAAAAACAAAAAAATAGCCAGGCATCATGCCGCATAACTTTAATCCTAGCACTTGGGAGGCAGAGGCAGGTAGATCTCTATGAGTTCAAGGCCAGCCTGGTCTATATAGTAAGTTCCAGGACAGCTGGAGCTACAGGGAGACCCTGTCTCAAAAAGACCAAAAACAAACAAACATAAACAACAACAACAAAAAATAATAAAAAGGGCTGGAGACTTGGCTCAGCAGTTAAGAGCACTGGCTACACTTGCAGCAGACCTGGGTTTGATTCCTGGCACCCATACTGTGGGCTAAGAAAGGTCTATAAATTCAGTTCCAGGGGATCCTCTTCTGACCTCTGGTGGTCACTGTATGACACAGGTGCACTCACATACATGTCGGCAATATATTCAAAGATATAAAATAAAAATAATAAAAAGTTTTTTTTTTAAAAAGAGTGATCTCAAATTAAAAAAAAACAAACTTTAATTCATTGGAAAAATAAGATGACCAAACCTGAAAGCAATAGAACAGCAACAACAAAATAATAATAAGATCAAAGGCAGAAATTAGTATAGTAGAAACAAACAAGCAAGAATCAATGAATTAAAGACTTGGTTGTTTCTCTAAAGATAAACAAGATAGACAAACCCTTGTCCAAACCAACAGTTAGAAAGAAAAGACCCAAGTTAATAAAATTAAGGCTGAGGGCTGGAGGGATGGCCCAGCAGTTAAAAACACTGGCTGCTTTTGTGGAGGACCAGGGTTTGAATCCCAGCACCCACACAGTGGCTACCAGTCATCCCTAACTTCAGTTCCAGGGGACCCAGTGCTCTCTTCCGTTCTCCGTGGGCACTGTATGACATGATGTATGACATGATGTATGACATGATGTGTGATATGGTGCCATTACATACGTGCAGGCAGAGCACTCATACACATACAACAAAAATAATTAAGTAAGTAAAAAATTTAAATTAAGGATGAGATACCTATTATTTCTTCTGCTGCGATAAAACGCTGGCCAAAAGCAACTTGGGGCTTATTTAGCTTACACACCACTACAGTAAAGGAAACCATTAATCAAGTGAAGAGACAGTCTACACAATGGTAGTGCTACAGGAAAATCACGAGACCAAAGTCAGATGAGGAGAGGGAGTTTAATTTTATGCTAGTGTGACTGACACATGACCAAGTTCTTGGGGACTTTTATACCCATGTCAGAAACAAGAAAAAAGCAAATAACACATACGTGGTAATTAAATAAGTGGTTTATGGGTAGTTTGTGACACAAAGGTTACACAGGAATGTGACGTCCCGGGGAAACAAAGACTTCTATCCTCCATAAAGGTTACAGGAATGTGGCAGCTTTGGGAGACAAAGATTTCTTTTTTTTTTTTTTAATTTATTTCTGTATGTGTATGAATGTACTGTCTGCGTGCAAGTTTGTGCACCCGTGTCGTGCAGTGCTGCAGAGGTCAGAAGATGGCGTCGGATTCCCCTGGAACTGGAGTTCTCCTGGAATTAGAGTTTCAGACGGTTCTCGGCCGCCATGTGGGTGCTGGGGATCGAACCCGGGTCCTCTGTAAGAGCGGTCGGTGCTCTTAACTGCTAGGCCATCTCTCCAGCCCCAGGAGACAAAGATTTCTATTCTGAGTAACTACACCGGGCACAGGAGAATACCCCTGTCTACTTCTTCATTTCTATATCCCGTCTCAGAGCTCTTCCTCCTCCAAAATTCTTAATTACCATAACATCCCAACCTCTTTTGGCAACCAACTGATGTGTTTTTCTATTATAGTAAAATATATTTGGTAGCCATATATCTAACAAGGGATTAATATCTAGAATATACAAAGAACTCAAAAAACTTAAAGCCAGGCGTGGTAGCACACACCTTTAATCCTAGCACTTGGGAGGCAGAGGCAGGTGGATCTCTGTGAGTTCAAGGCCAGCCTGGTCTACAGAGTGAGCTCTAGGCCAGCTGGGACCAAAGGGAGACCCTGTCTCAAAAACAAAACAAAACAAAACAAAAAAAACTTAACAAGACATTGAAGAACCTAGTCAATAAATGAGCTAAGGAACAGACAAGACAGTTGTTACAGATCAAATACACATGGCCAATAAACATATGAAAAAATGTTCATGCTCTCTAGTCATCATCAACCGGTCATATCAATGTTTATTGCAGCACTAGTCACAATAGTTAAATTATGGAATGTATCTATAAATAATATGATTTTTTTCAGTCACAAGGGAGAATAAGTTATGTCCTTTGTAGAGAAATGTATCAAACTGGAGATAATATTATGTGAATTAAGACACTCTGGAAGACAAATACCCCATGTTTTCTCTAAGTTGGGTTTTCTAGATTTTATATAAATACAAATCATCATAGATGTAAATGACATGAAAGTAGAAGTAAAGCTGTCTAGGGTGACAAAGGGACAGAGAGAAAAGGAAGGGCAAGGGGCATGGGGGGAATATGCTCAACACGTAACACATACTCGTAAGAAAGGAAAAATCAACTCTTCTTTTAAGATTTTATTATGTATGCATATATGTGTATCTGTGTGGGGTATATGTACATGAGTGTAGAGGCCAGAGGTGTCAGATTTTCCTGGAGCTGGAGTTATAGGCAGTTATGAGTCGCTCACATGAGGGAATTTGGGTCAGTATTCACTCTATGCACTGGACCAGGCTCACATGAGGTAGGTCTTTCATGCCAATCATCTCTGGAATCACACTCAAATACACATAAGAGTTCTTCACCAATTTACCACGTGTTTTTCAATCTGATCAAGTTGAGAAATGTTGGAATATTCCAGGAACAGGAGGAGTTCCTGTATCTCTTATAGTAGAGTCAATAATGGATAAATGGTCATGACGAGAAAGCACCCCCTCCTCTTTCTCTTACACACACACACACACACACACACACACACACACACACATCATTTGATGAGTTCTGTGAAAACAGCCATATTCAGAGGACTCAGACCATGATTGCCTTGAGTAAAGCAAGTTATCTGGAATATAGGTCAGACCAAAGCAGGGTAATATGAAAAGTAGTAAAAAAAATGTTCAGTTAAAATCTGAACACATGACTCGGGGCCATGGAAGGGGACTGAAGGGAGAGAGAAGCAATATATGAAGTTAGAATTTCTGAGAGATTTCCAACCTGACAAAAGACACCAAGACCCAAAGTCAGAGAAGATATGTACAAATAAACCCTAAGCAGAATAAATGTGAATAAGATAACATATTTAAACACTAGGGATTATAAAAATGTCAAATTTCTCCAGCATGATTTATAGACAAAATATAAGAGCAAAAAAAGAAAATTTTTTTTCACAATCAGTAATGCTGATTGTCAATCACATACATAGGTGGACAAAGTGTATTAGTCACTTTTCTGTTGCTGTGATAAACCATCATGACCAAGGGAACTTATAAAAGGAAGAGTTTATTTGAGCTTACGATTGACGGTTCCAGGGAATCAGAGTCCATGTGGCGGGAAGCATGGTGGCCGGGGCTGGAGCAGCAAGCTGAGGGTCACATCTGCAATGAGCACCGCCAAAACGGAGAGTCTGGAGACCGCAAGGCTTGTTAAACTCACTAAGCCCGCCCCCAATGACGAACTTCCTCCAGCACGGCCACACCTTCTAAGACCTGCAAGAACAGTGCCACCAACCAACTGGAGACAAAATGTCTGAATACTTAAAGCCTATGGGGGACACTCTCATTCAAGCCACCACAACAAGTATGTATTGACCCCCTTCCTTATTGTAAGGTCGTAAGCCCACCTAAGTCAGGGACTTTCCAGGAAGCCAACTGAGGTAGAAGTTCCCAGAAAGCTGCTGCGATATCCTGCAATCAGGTTCCTATGACACTAGTCACAAGCTTCAGTTTATCTCTAGATGCATCTACTGATACCAGCAACAGATCCACCTACACTCTAATCCCCCATTTCCTCGCCCCTCCAACTCCTTAAAAACTCACTTCCTTGTGTGCTTGGGTATAAAACTGCCATTCTGGGGACATTCTAACGCTGGTCATCCTAATCCTGACACAGGCAGGCCAGTTGCCATACCTGAAATAAACCTGACTTCCTTTTCATCGGAGTCTTGACATTTTCTCCTCTCTTTGCGAGTCTCCCCTCAAAATGAACCTAACACTTATATCACATTTGAAAAGAAATTTTAGGGGGCTGGAGAGATGGCTCAGCACTTAAGAGCACTGACTGCTCTTGCAGAGGACCTGGGTTTGATTCCCAGCACCCACATGGCAGCTAAGCACCATCTTTAAGCCAGGTGTGGTGGTGCATGCCTTTAATCCTAACACTCAGGATGCTGAGGCAGGCGGATCTCTGCGAGTTCAAGGCCAGCCTGGTTTACAGAGTGAGTTCCAGGCCAGCTGGGGCTATAGGGAGACCCTGTCTCAAAATAATAAAATAATAATAATAATTTTTTTAAAAAAGAAATTTCAGGTGCATTGTATGTCCAAATAAGAAATGTAAAACAAGGGGCTGGAGAGATGGCTCAGCGCTTAAGAGTACCGACTGCTCTTGCAGAGGACCTGGGTTCGATCCCTAGCACCCACATGGCGGCCAAGAACCGTCTTTAACTCCAGTTCCAGGGGAATCCAATACCCTCTTCTTTTTTTTTAATTTTTTTTATTTTATTTCTGTATGTGTATGAATGTACTGTCTGCATGCAAGTTTCTGCGCTCGTGGCGGAGGTCAGAGGAGGGTGTCAGATTCCTCTGGAACTGGAGTTCTCCTGGAATTGGAGTTTCAGACGGTTCTCGGCCGCCATGTGGGTGCTGGGGATCGAACCCGGGTCCTCTGTAAGAGCAGTCGGCGCTCTTAACCACTAGGCCATCTCTCCAGCCCCCCAACACCCTCTTCTGACCTCCGCAGCATTGCACGACACGGGTGCACAGACCTACATGCAGACAGTACATTAATACGCATACAATGATAAATTTAAAAAAATTTTAAAAATAGAAATGTAAAACAAAACTTTTGAAGATAACATCAGGGAGCTTAGGTGGGTGGTGCTCAGCTCTAATTCCAGCTACTTAGGGAGCTGAGGCCAGAGGATAGAAAATTTGTATCCAATCTGGGCAACATTGCAAGACCCTGTCTCAAAATTAAGAAAAAAAAAAAAATAGAGACTGAGGATATAATCCAATACCTGCTTGGTACACATGAGGTCCTGAGTTCAATGCTCAGCACTAAAAACCAAGAAGAAAAGCTAACAGGAGATTTCATTGTTAGGTTCATATCTCAGAGAGACCCTAGCATGCAAAAGTACTCAGGACTCTGAGAAAGGTAACTCAGGTTCTATTTTAGGGTTCGGTGTTCTGGCGTCTGACTCGGGAGCATGACAGCCAGCAACAAGATGGCTGTTTGGCAGGCCTTTGAAGAGGAAGAAGGCAACAGGGTGTGGGCACTTTGTGGTCGAAATCAGGACCCAGAGCTTGAGGAAAAACAGGGCATTTTTCTCTCTTGCAGCCAGCCAAGATTACAATGACCTTTTCCCTGGAGTGTAGGATGGTGGTCAAGGGTGACCACCTCTCGGGGTTTCCAGGTCCAAGTTGACCGGTCTTACACTCGTGACCTTGGAGAAAAACATGTTACAAGCAGAGAAACAAAACAAAATCCCCACTAACCCTAAAGGAAAAGACTGACACATAAGGTTACATTAGAATCAAGGACTTCTGTTCATTAGAAGATACTATGGGGCTGGAGAGATGGCCTGGCGGTTGGGAGCACTGACTGCTCTTGCAGAGGACCCAGGTTCAATCCCTGGCACCCACATGGCAGCTGACAACCGTCTCTAACTCCAGTTCCAGGGGAATCCGACGCCCTCTTCTGACCTCTGCAGCGTTGCACGACATGGGTGCACAGACCTGCATGCAGGCAGTACATTCATACACATACAAGAATAAATAAAAATTAGAAAAAAAATGGTAAAAAAAGAAGATACTATGAGGAGACCTGAGGAGATTGTGATAACCCATGTAATCAACAGCAATAGCTTGAATCTAGCATGCATAATAGACTTCCATTACCCACAATTCAAAAGAAAAATCAGTAAGAAACTTAAACAAATGTTTCTACAAAGAAAGGTGTTAGAGTCTGAATCGTTACCCAAACCACTCCATATCAATACCTCAGAATTTGGAAATCAGTATTTAGAGAAATTAATACCACTGTATTTGGAAATCAGTATTTAAAAAAAAAAAAACGGGTAATAAAAGTAGACCCTAATACAATATAACTGGTATCCATATAAAAAGTGAAGATTAAGACACAGGCCTGCACAGGAATGAAGATATAGACACCCACATGAAGAGGAAAGGGACCTCAGAAGAACTGACATTCTGACCTTGATCTCTGGTTTCCAGCCTCCAGAACTGGGAAACAAAACATTTCTGCTGGTTCAACCACCCAGTTTGTTGTTATGGCAACCCTAGGACTCCAAACCCCAGGGTTTTCAAAAGACCAAGGAAACATGAAAAGGTACTCTATCAGTTAGTTATCAGAGAAATGCAAATTAAAACCACAACAAGCTACCCCATCTCACTTACCACGCTGGCTATAATTAAAACCTCTGACAGTGCCAGAAATGTTAACTCTTACTGTAATTATTGATGCGGTCAACAGATTTGATAAAATGCTGACCCAGGCTCTGTAGTAAAGAGTCAGAGAGGGAAGCAAGACAGGTGCTTGAACTTACAGACCAGGAAGGACAGACAACTCAGCCAGTGACAGAAAGACTGTGTGGTAAGTGCTAGAACTGTTAAAGTGGCTTTGGGCACATGTGGCTGTACTGTCTAGCCTAGCTTAGGGGTGTGAAAAGTCAATAGTAATTAAGGAGAAAGGGGAATATTTCAGACTTCTGACGAAACTGGACCAAGAGACATGGCTTTGCAATAACAGGTGAGTAACAGGCACAACTGCAGAAATGGTTTTCAAATAATTGTCCAACATTTGCTGAAAGATGAGGCTGGATCTTTTTGAGAAGAAAGAAGCTCCTTCAGGGTTCAGCTTTCTCCTACTCTATAGAGCCACCTGCTCAGGTCCCAACAGAAGATTCCAGTCCAGCCTGGCTCTCTGTGAAAGCTGTCCAGGCCCCAAACAGACCCCATACTCACTCTAGCATTCTGTTATCAGGGTCCTGACACTGTTAGTAAATTTAGCACAGAGGGTCCCACATTCTCATTTTGTACATACAATATACCAGTTCCAGTCTGCAACTAAGAGGAGTCACATGTTCCTTGGAAGTCTCTGCAGGTGACTTGGTGCCCTGTATCAAGAGGCTTATTTGCATAATGAATGACACTCCCAGTTCAAACAAGGCTTGTATTGGATGCTGGAGGGGTGCATGGTTTAAAGAGGTTATGTGGAAAAACGACTGTCACCCAGTGGATGATGAGAAATCTGAATGAGGTTGGGTGGGTAGGGGGAGAGACCTAGTGCTCTATAAGATTATCATTATATTATTTAAACTTATTCAACTTTACAGAACAACTGTTAAAAACATATAGAGAATTTCCACATTTTTTTTCTAAATTACCTGTGCTGTAAATCTTTTGTCACATTTTATTTCTGCTCATTCTCTCTCTTTCTCCATGTTATTCTTCCCGTAAACCCTCCAAGAGAGGCTGTGTGCACACGTAATGATCCTTTAGCTGTAATACTTCCGTGTATTTTCGCATAAAGCTATGGCTTTAAATACTCATAGTAGACTATCAATCAGAGGAAACAACACTGTTCCACATTTCCTTTTTTTTTTTTTTTTGGTATTTTTGAGACAGGGCCTCCCTTTTAGTACCAGCTGTCTTGGAGCTCACTCTGTAGACCAGGCTGGCCTTGAACTCACAGAGATCTACCTACCTCTACCTCCGGAGTGCTGGGATTAAAGGCGTGCACCACCATGCCTGGCCACATTTCCTTTTTTATAATCTAAAACATCAAAATTCTGGTGACATGGGGCTGGAGAGATAGCTCAATAGTTAAAAGTACTGGTTGCTCTTACAGAGGAACTGCTTCAGTTCCCAGTGTGACAGCTAACAGCCATCCATAACTCTAGCTCCAGGAGACCCCATTCCCTCTTCTGGTCTCTGGGGGCATTGCACACACAGGTGCACTTACATGCATGTAGGCAAAATACACTTACACATAAAAAATAAATAAGTAAATAATTCTGGTGACCACCACACAAAACTACTTGACAGAAAAATCTCCTGTTGTGCTTCCCTACACACAAGGTTCAGTCTAGACTCACGCTCTTCCTCCTATAGTGGAGTCCAGTCTTTAATGATTTACTGTGGCTGAAGCTGGATGTGTGTCACAGCTGTGCCTTTCATCTTTTTTCCAGCACACATCACTCCTCTGCTGGTTTTCATACTGCCTTAGTGTAACCTTTATAGTTTGGGAACATCACATTATTACTACCAAGAAGAAGGCTCTGGACTTGCAAGCCTTGTTAAAAGAATTTAACGGGGGTTTCCGCTTCTTCAGAGTATAGACTGCCATTGTTGGACTACCCAGGCTGTATCATGGAGACCAGTACAGGAAGATCAAGACAGGATGCAGTGCTTACTGGACCTCATTTGGTGACCATGGGAAGGGAAAACCCCAGTGTGGAACACAAGGGCAGAACTGATGGTGGTTTGGGCTTTCCAAAGAGGAGACTTCAAACATGACATCTTTCAGCCTAATTAGGAAAAAAATCAGGGGCTAGAGAGATGGCCTAGCGGTTAAGAGCACCGACTGCTCTTGCAGAGGCCCCGGGTTCGATCCCCAGCACCCATATGGCGGCTGAGAACCATCTGTAACTCCAATTCCAGGGGAATCCAACACCCTCTTCTGACCTCTGCAGCATTGCACAACACAGGTGCACAAACCTACATGCAGACAGTACATTCATACACATAAATAAATAAAATTTTTAAAAATTAAAAAGGAAAAATCATAAGCTGAAGATGCTAAAACCTATGATATATATGGCACGCATATGTGCATATTTTGGAGTGATGCAAATTGGAAGGAATAACAACAACAACAACAACAACAGAAAAGTCTGTGTCAAAGAACTGACTGAACAGTGAACTTCTGCTGGAAACATTAAACTTCTGTATTGAGAATTTTGAGAGAGACTGAGAAAAAGATGAAGAACATGAGTTCTGGTAGGGTGGAGGGGCAGGGAGGGGGGCACGGGTCTAGATTTGATTTGTAATGTAATTTTGTATGAATTGCACAGAGCTTCAATAAAACATTGGCTTTGAAAAAAAATAAAATAAAAAAAGAAAGAATTTAATCAGCAGCCCTGGGGATCTACGGAGGAATTCATACAGTGTTGAATTAAGTCCATGGGGTGGGAGTGAGCGGACCTGTATTCAAAAGCCAGATCTCCTACCACATAGCTACCAGGTTGATGTTAGACAAACTCATCCACGAAATGGTGGTGGTAACACATACTTCAGAGGCTGTTGGGAAGATTAAATTAAATAATGAGGGTGAAGAACCCAGTGCGAATTAATGTGTGCTCTGAGATTTAGCTTCTGTCAAGTTTACGCGTTAATGGCTATGACACCTAGTCGCTCATTAAGCCTATTTACAGCTGCTGGTGGGAGCTGACACTTAGGTCATTTCTTCCTTAGTTTGTAACAAAAGTTTTCTGGTTTCTGTGCAAACACAACGCTTTCTCTTTTATGTACCACACCACATCAAACTTGCTACCGTGTAAAAGATTTCTGCTTATGTAGTCATAGGAAAGAAAATTTGCATCAGTTGGCTTGAACGTTTTGGTGAACCACACTTTATTCATGTTCTGAAACTCGGTTGTGTACTTTGGAGGGGTTTTTCTCTCAGATGACTCATGCTGCCTTTATCTACAAAGAGTGAGGAGCCTGAAAGACGATTACAGGCAGTTGTAAGAGCAAAAACAGGAGAACTTTAGATCGGTTTTAGATTTCCAAATGGGATGAGCAGTGAGTTGTTAACACGATCTCGTGACTCCTCACGGCCTTTAAGACCTGGGGTGTTTCCCTGCATCACATAATAGACTATTCTTCCATCTGCAATTGCAAAAAGATAGATGAAGGAGGAGTTGTGAGGGTGGCTTGGGATTTAGCCCCCTACCACAGTAGGGAGAAAGCATCAAATGTTTATTTAGGCGGAGTCCCTGTTCAATTTTAGGCAAATTAAAGTACAACGTAAAACAAACACTTTTTTTTTTTTTTTTTTTTTTTTTTTNATTTTTATATTGGTCTTTTCGAGACAGGGGTCTCCCTTTAGCCCCAGCTGTCCCTGAACTCACAGAAGTCATCTTTTTTTGAACTTACTTTGTAGACCAGTTTGGCTTTGCAAAGATTAGCCTGCCTTTGTTTCTCAAGGGCTAGGATTAAAGGTGTGTGCCACCACCAGGCCCAGCTAAAAACAAAAACCTTAATTCGGAAAAGGGAACCAGTATTCAATTTAAAACACGGCAGTTAATTTACATAAAACAAAACCAGGACAGT
Source organism: Rhizomys pruinosus (assembly GCA_009823505.1). Lineage (NCBI taxonomy): Eukaryota > Metazoa > Chordata > Mammalia > Rodentia > Spalacidae > Rhizomys > Rhizomys pruinosus. Next base: position 42,700 of record VZQC01006901.1, read on the forward strand.
CAGGAGGGCGGGGGTGGTGGGTGCACAGGGGGGAAAAACCGCAGGGGGAAGGCAGGAAAAAAAGGAAAAGAAAAGGGAGGGAGGAAACCAAAAAAAACCCTTACTTTGTAATATATTCCTGCAACAATATTAAGGGATTCAGAGGCAGTCAGAATCTTTGTAGAGTTCGACGAGGGGGCCAGGCCAATGGCATAACAGAGTGAAATCCCAGGCGTAAGCTGGGGCTACAGGGAGAGAGGGGGAAGGGGGGGGAAAAGAAGGGAAAAAAAAAAAAAAAAAAAAAAAAAAAAAAAAAAAAAACAACAACAACAACGAAAAAAAAAGCAGTACGCCGGCAACTCTAAGTGAACGGGGAAAAATAACGAGAGTCAAAAAACAACGTATGCCCTCAACGCAAATTCATTAATTTGTGGAGCAAGACCACAGGAAGGTGGTCAGAATTTGGTTTGAGAATCAATACAGGCCAGTAATATCTTCATGTAGGATCGGCTTGAATAGCGTGCTGTACTGACACTTAAATAAGGGGGACAGTGTGTGGAATACGATAATGGAATGAAGCTATAAATTTAGAACTAAGAGGAATCAAACAGCAAAACATCCCCAAACTGGAAAGAAAAAAAAGAAAAAGTGTGTGGGCTAGGAATATGGGGGTTTGGCTCCCGAAGTGGGGGGTAGTAAACGCTGAAGCCCCAAGCGCTAAAAACGAAAGGTGTGAGACAAAAGAGAATTTGAAATATGGTGCCCGGGGCAGGGTTGATCCAAAGTAATTGAGGTGCTTACAACATTTGTTCGATCTCTCAATGTTCCTCGAACCGGCACTACCCCGTCCCCGATCTCTGCCCGTTCTCCTCTCCGCCTCGGGGTCCCTCCCCCTGAGCACAAAGGGATGGCTAAGTGTAAGAGGGACAGAACCAGGCCACAAGAAGAAGGGCCATGAACCAGGACAAAATGCAGGCCGTCCCAGAAAAAACTAAAACAACTGCTGGCCGGGACCTTCGTCTTGTGAATAGCTAAGGCGTTCCAAAACTGATAAGCAAATTATGAGCAAATCTAAATGCCACCCAAAGGTCTGCATGTTTGTGTGTAGAAGAGAAGCAGGGGGACCCAGCCTGATGTGTTGGCCATGAGGCCACAGTCAGGGGGAACTGTTAGAGCTATCCTCTGAGGTCAGTGGCTCGAGATGGGAAAAGACAGTGGAAGAGGCACTGGAAGGGGTAAAGATAACAACCAAAGATATGTAAAACATCATCTGTGTGCTCACAAGGAAAAAAATTAGTTCCTGATGAAGTGTAATAATATAGCCATTGACAAACTATTAGAAAGTTCCAGCAAGGTTCTAGCAGAATCACTGTTCATCAATTGGGTTATGGTCTTTGTAAGTGTTTTTTGTGGTAATGTTTTTTTTAAATCTGAAGAAGATTCTAGTGATTGAAACAGGGTGAGACCAATACTGAATAGCCAAATTTCTGAGCCGCGTTAACACTGGCCCAAGGTTAATAGATCCCGTGGGACTGGAGATAGAGAGGAGACGGCAATCAGGGGTGCCATGCAAGGCACAGCAGCCGATGTAAATACGTAAGTAGAACTGACCTACGGCTTCATGAATCAGAAAAATAATAGGGTTGGATCAGCAAACAAATATCATCTAGATGTGCCAGGCATCATCAAGCACCTGAAGGCATAGCGCAGGGGGCAAGGTCGGCTGTGGTAGTTCATTCCAGCCTAGGGGGCTCTGGGAGTAAGGGTCCCCGATCGACGGATCAGTCGGCGGGCTAAATGGTAATGAAACCGTGTCGGTCCAAAAACACCACAACAAAACAAAACAAAAAAAAAAAAAAAAAATACTAAATTAAATATAAATGAATAATGAATAAAATTCTTATCATATGGATTACGCTTTTTGACTATTAGAATAATTAATCCAGTAATTAAGATAATTGGATATAGGTAAGCTCACATGTCAGAACACAATGCTGATTAGTATGGCAAAGGCAAAGGTGTCCAATAACCAAACATGAAAAGTAAAAAAAAATAGCTAGTAATTTAAAATAATAGAAACAGCACATTTCTTTAATGCCAACTACTGTTCTTTTATTAGAAAGCTATTAGTTAAGTGCTAGTGAAGGTGATACCCTGTGTGCTTACTGGCGTTTACAGATTAATACTTAATGCCCGGAGCACTTGATCTGTCCCTTATTAATCAGTGGATACTGTCTAATTGAGTTGTGGAAGTAGGGAAAGATCTCCTCCCAAATGAGGAAAACAAATGTTTTAAGCTCACCAAGTGGTCTCACACTCTGACAGAACAGAATCCATTTGGAAAGGGAAAACTCTAGTGTAAAAGCCGCGAAAATATGATGAAAGATGACTGTAACTTGTTGGGAATGAAATTATAACAAAAAAAGGAAGAATGAATAGATGAAAAATACACAGCGTACATCATGATCACCGACTGCATAATCATGATCAATCAAGGGCATTTAAGGAAAGGCACTGATGGACAATAAAGTTAGGGTGTAGGATCTAGGAAGTGAACCTCAGAACACGCGCTGAGGATCGTGGAAAGCAATCAGCTGACCCCTTCATTGTAATCTGTTTTGGCCAAATGAATAGACATTAGACCTAGCTAAGGCTTGAAATTCATTTCTGTGTCAAAGCCACGAATCCTGGTTTGGGTTCTCAGCTGAGCTCCCGGGGTGAAAGATTAGGGAACTCCGCAGCGCTGGTGGTAGGGTGGTTAGTGTGAGCTGCTGGTCTCTAACCGATCCACCGCATGTACAATATGAACGGGTGATTTGTTTTTTTTATTTTTTTTGTTTTTTGTGTGGTTTTTTTCAGACAGGGTCTCCCGCGTAGCCCCAGCTATGCCTGGAACTCACTCTGTAGACAAAGGGCGTGCCATTGGAACTAACAAGATTCGGGCACCATGGCCATCTGGGGCCATCCCAAGTCAGGATTAAAGGACGTTCGCACGGGACACACGCCCGGGCTTTTTTTGTTGTTTTACTTTATTAAATTTGTATTGAATTGTTTTAAGTCAAATAATAAATTAAAACATAATTGCACGTATAGTATAATTATGGCCTAATTTGGACTTCTAGAGTTTTCTTAACATTATACTATCAAATATCAGCTATTATTCTTTAAAATATTACAGAGGTTAAGTTCTGAGGTCTCTGGTCACAAAATCTTCAGATCATCAATCAATCAGTAATCAAGCCTTTATAAATTTGTAGCCCCCCATGTTCTATTCTTTTTTGGTGAAAACATTTAAAATTAACCCAGCGAAAGAAATGATATCAAGCATACATCACAAGATTTTCATTATAGGCTAACCATGTGCTGTAATTAAAGAATTAAATCAGTAAAGGTTTACTCATTTTGTGTAAGTAAAATGTAATTGTTAGAACATTAATTAGCAATAATTATCTTATTTTGTAACCTCGCGTATACGTACTAAGTCTACTGTATAAAGGCCAACCCACCCATAACAACCTTTGTTTTAAAAAGTATGCTTTGTAAATAGTAAAACACCACATCGGTTTATTCAGTACAAATTGTTGGCATCAAATTCACAAGACTAAGAGACTTGTACTTTCTGCTTTGAACAAAGCTTAAAAAACAGTGCTGTTTCTACTTGAAGCATGTCCCAGCTTCTTGCACTCCAGTACTCTGAGCAACCTTCAACTCTGTGGTTTGGGAGCATCTACCCAGTCTTTGATGTTCATGATTACTACCCTTAGCTTTTTTTTCACTCCTCACATACAGGAAATTTACAAAGTCTGAAATTAAACTATGTTAATTCCTAAAACACATTTAGGATTCACTGTTATAACCGAAGCTGTATACAGGGAAAAAATATAACTTTGCATTCCCTAAGTTGACATATGCAAGTTGATGTATAATATGATAACCAGAATCTGTTTTAAATGAATATATCATTTTATTACAATGTTTTTTTTTTTTTAAAGATTTGTTTCATTAATAATTTATTTATTTATGTTGTGTGGTCTTTTTTTGAGAAGGGTCTCCCTTTAGTCCCAGCTGCCTGGGAGCGTCCTTGTAGCCGAGCTGGCCTGAACTCACAGTGATCTGCCTGCCCTCGCTCCTGAGGCTGGTGTGAAAGGTTGTAGCACCATCCCACAATAAACAGAACTTTGTATTATTAATAGATATGCAACTTAGGGGAACAGCTCTGACTTCTTGGTTTTTTAATGTTATTTGAACGAAATAAAACAGAAGCATATATTGTTGGTTGTTTACATTCGTGAATGCAAAAGAACAAGTTTTTGTCTTTACATTACCACACCAGCACAAACAAAACATAAAAAACATTCATAGGTTACCTACCTGAGAACAAAATAAAAAAAATCAAGAAAATTGGCAAAAAAAAATCTTGTTTTTTTTTTTTTTTTTTTTGTTCTTTTGAGACAGGGTCCTCCCATGTAGCCCCAGCTGTCCTAGAATCACTATGTAGACCCAGACTGGCTTGAACTGACCCTGCTTCTTGCCTCCTGAGCTGGGATTAAAGGCATGCACAACCATGCCTGGCGGGCTTTGTTTTTTTTATTTAGTTTAAAGAAGAGATTTATTCTTTCTCATAAATCTTAGTCTTAAAGACATAGGTGGAAGAATCAGATTAGAAAATGAACATCCTAACACAAATATTACGATTCAATGCAATCCCAATCAAAATCACCCATGACATTCTTCACAGATTTGAAAAAAGAAAATCCTAAAATAATGTATGGAAAGAACAAAATACCCTGAATAGCCAAAGCAACCCTGAGCAAAAGATCATAAAGGCAATTGTAAAAAGATACCCAGACTCAAATTATTTTATAGGGGTCTATGGTCTTAAAACAGCTTGATACTGGCACAGAAACAGACCTGTAGATCCATGAACAAAATTGAAGATCAAAACTTGGGCACATACAAGTTCAGCAGCGCACGTCAATATTGACAAAGGGAACCAAGACAACCATGGAGGAAAGACAGCATCTTCAAAGCAATGGTGTTTGGCAAAACTGGATCACCACTTGTAGAGAAGAATGAAAACGAACGCCTAATCTTAACCCTGTAGAAAATCACTTCCAAATGGATAAAGACGCAATGTGAAACCTGAAAACTCTGAAAATGATAGGGAAAAACGTTGGAAATAACCGACAAGAAGATAGAGAGGAAAATAATTTTCTTCTTTTTTTTTTTTTTTTGGTCTTTTTGGACAGGGTCTTCCCTGTAGCCCCAGCGTCCCTGGAACTCGCGCGTAACCGGCTGGCCTTGAACTCACAAAGATCGGGCCCTGCCTTTGCCTCCTGAGTGCTAGGATTAAAGACGTGGCACCACCATGCCCGTCTGAAATATTTTTAAATCAGACAGCAGTTGTTGCAGGAATTAGATCAACAATCACAAGTGGGACCTTAGTAAATTGAAAAAGCTTCTGTACAGCAAAAGACCAATAAACAAAGAAGTGAAGAAGAAACCCACAGAGTAGGAGGAAATCTTCACTAGTGAGTGAGACATCTGACAAGGTTTAACATCCAGAGTATATAAATTACTCAAAAACGAAAGGATCAAGAAAAACACCCAATCAAAATGGAGCAAAGAGCTAAACAGAGCTTCACAAATGAAGAAGTAAGATGGTTAAGAAAAATCTTAAAAAAAGTGGCAGCAGGGGGCTGGAGAGAATGGGCCTAGAGGTTAAGAGAGCCCCAACTGCTCTGCAGAGGATCCGGGTTTGATCCCCAGCACCCACACAGCTGCTGAGAACCGTCTGAAAACTCCAGTTCCAGGAAACTCCAGTTTCAGGGGAATCTGACACACTTCTGACCCTCCGCAGCATTGCACACACAGGGCACAGACCTGCGTGCAGACAGTACATCATACACATAGAGAAAAATAAATAAAAAAAATTTTTTAAAGTGTTCAACATGTTTAGTAATTAAGGAAATGCAGCTTAAAAAACCACTTTAAGATTTCATCTTAACCCAGGTAAGACTGGCTATGATAAAGAAAAAAAATGATACCAAATGCTGAGAGGTTTGTGGGGAAAACAGGAACACTCATCCACTGCTGGTGGGAATGCAAACTCGGTGCAACCCCTATGGAAGCAATGTGGAGAACACTTAAAAGATGCAAAATGACCCTACCACCTGACCCAGTCAGACAACTCCTGGGTATATACCCATCCTATTGCAGAGATAAATGCACGACCATGTTTTTTGCAGCTCCTTTCACAATACTGAAGAGCGGGAAGCAACCCAATGTCAATCCATAGGTGAATGGGTAAAGAAAAATGTGGTACATCTACACAATGGACGTCTATGCAGCAGTAAAAAAAAGACAATCAGGAAATGTGCTAGGGAAATGAGGAACTAGAAATCGTTATGCGAAGTGAAGTAACAAAGTCACCCCCAAACAAACAAAACATAGTTCCCTCATTTGTGGATTCCATCCAGCACAAAACCCTTATATGTAAGTCAGAGCTGGGTAAAAAAAAGAAAGAGATTTGAAGTACATTAAAATAGACTAAAAAAATTTTACCCAGCTTGACTTACATATAAGGGTTTTGCACTTGGGAGGCAGAGGCAGTGGATCTTTGTAGTTCAAGCCAGCCCTGGTCTACAGAGTGAGTTTGCCAGGACACTGGGGGTACAGAGAGACCCGTCGCGAAAGACCAAAAAAAAAAAAAAGAAGAATTTGTTTCTTTCTCGCAAAAATCTTAGATCTGAGGAAAATAAAACATATACTATATCTAAGTGATAATGGTTGTGGTATTATTTTTACTGACCAATTACCTACCCACTTTGACTTACATAAAAGGATTTGGTGTTAGGAACCACAAATGAAGGAGAACATAATGTCCCTTGGTTATTTTTCTGAGTCTATGTTGCTTCACCTAGCATAACAGCTTCCAGTTCCCTCCATTTGCTACAAATTACATGATGTTGTCCTTCACTGATGCATAGAACTCTATGTAAGAGGTCTAACATTTGTCTTTTTTTTTCCCCTCTTATAACTTTTTTTTTGTTTAATTTTTATTTTATTTTTTTTTTTTTTTTTTTTTTTTTTTTGCTTGCATGTATGTAAGAACAACTTGTGGTGCAATGCCCACGGAGGGTCCAGAAAAGGGTGTCGGGCTCCCCTGGAACTGGAGTTCTCCTGCATTGGAGTCTCAGACGGCCTTCGGCCGCATGGTGGGTGCTGGGGATCAAACCGGGTCCTCTGCAAGAGCGGTCGGGGCGCTCTTTAAACCGCTAGGCCTCTCTCCAGCCCTATTATTATTATTATTATTATTATTTACTATTTTATTTTGGTTTTTGTCTTTTTTTGAAACAGGGTCCTCCCTGTAGCCCTAGCTTCCTGGAATCATTGTGTAGACCAGGCTGACCCTTGAATTCACAAAGTCCACCTCCTCTGCTCACCAAGTGGCGAGGATTATATGGTGGCATGCGCCACCATACCTGGCTTTAACTTTATTTTTTATTGGGGTACAATATACATGACATATAATTCACCATTTTGACCATTTTAAGAACAGTTTGTCAGAGTTAATGGCACTCTGAGGCACTGCTGTTGTCTCATCCTTTTCCAGAACATTCACTGCTTTCTAACTGAAGCTCTACTTTTGTTCATCATCAGCTCTTCTTGTGTTTTGCTCCAGCCTCAATAACAACCATTCTAATTTGTTGTCCTATGAATCTGACCATCTAACTAAATCAACTAATTTTCCTTTTTGTTTCATCCGTGCTGTTGCAGTTGTCTGAATTCCCTTCCTTTTCTAAGGCTGCATACTATTCCATCAGCTGTCTACCCCCCACTTTGTTGATTCATCCTCATGCTTTGGCTGCTGGACCAGATTTGTCTTATCCACTCAAGGGTTGAGGGACTCCGACTGCTTTCCCAGCTCTTCAACTATTGGGAAAAAGAGCAGCAAAAACCATGGTCATGCATATCTCTCTCTTACAGAATGAATCCTTTGCATATATACCTAGGAGTTGTATAATTGGGTCAAATGGTATGTTCAATTTTTTATTCTTTTTATTGTTCATGTTATTTTCGTACAGTAAGAATGTACTGTCCTGCATGCAGGTTTGTGCACCTGTGTCGGGCAATGTCGCAATGGAAGGGGTCAGAATAAGGATGGAGGATTCCCTTGAACTGGAGTAAAGATGGTTTTCAAAACGTTGCCAATGTGGGGGTGCTGGGGTCAAAACGCAGGGACAGTTCTTCTTTTGCAAGAGCATCCGGTGCTCTTAACGGCTGAGCTGTCCTCTCCAGCCCCAATATTTTAGTATTTTGGACAATCTCCCACACTGCTTTCCATAGGGGTTTGCATGATTTTTGCATTCCTCCCCCAGCAGTGGATGAGTGTTCCCCTTCGCCACACCCGCTCCAGCATTTGGGTGTCATGGTGTTTTCTTTCTTTGATCAGAGGCCAATATTACCGATGGAAGATGAAACCTTAAACTGGTTTGATTTTGCATTTCCTTAATTATTAACAAATGTTTGAAAAAAAAAAACCAAAAAAAATTTTTTTTCTTTTCTTTTCTTCTTTCTTTCGTTTTATATCCCCCCTTTTTGAGACAGGGTCTCCCTATAGTCTCAGCTGGCCTGAGCTCGCGCTGTAGACCAGGCTGGCCTTGAACTCAGAGATCTGCCTGCTCTGTCTCCTGGAGTGCTAGGATTGAAAGGCGTGCTCCACCATGCATGCCCGGCTTTAGATGCATTTTTTGTAACCTTCAAATTTACTGAAACTGTTAATAATTTCTAGGAGTGTTTTGGTAGAGTTTTTTGACATCCCTTAGGTATAATATGATTTCATCTGCCGAAAGGGATAGTTTTGATTTCCTCTTTTCCAGTTAGTAATCTTTTAGTTCCTTCTCTTTTTAGTTACTGCTCTACAAGAGTGTTTTAAGCACATATTGAAGAGGAGTGGAGAAGTGGAGATAATGGGCAACTTTGTCAGGTTCCCAACTTTAAGGAGGAACTTCGAATATTTTTTCTCCATTTTAGGATGATGTTGGTTGTGGGTTTTGTTGTATATAGCTTTAAAAACTAGTTGGAGGAATGTGTTCCCTTCCATCCAATTCCCTCTAGACTTTAAACATAAAGGCCTTATCAAAGTCCGTTTCCCTGCAGCAATTGAGATGCCTAGTGGGTTTTTATCTTTGAGTCGCATTTATATAATTTATAACACTTACTGATTTACATATATTGAACAATCCCTACAATCCTTGGAATAAAATCATCTTGATCATGGTGGATAACCCTTTTTGTATAGTCCTGTATGTGGTTTGCAAGAATTTTGGTGAGCATGTTTGTTGGCTAATATTACGTAAGGAAATGTGTCCTAGAGTTTTCTTTGGTTATAACCTCTGCCTGGTTTTTGGTATTTATGTTGCCGGCTTCAGAGAAGGAAATTTGGGAGAATTCCCACCTGCTTCTCATCCCTTTGATAACAATTTTGGTTGTTAAGTCCTCTTTAAATGCCTGATAGAATGCTTCTTGTAAATCCATGCTTGTGTTCTGGGCTTTTTAGTTGGTAGGTTTTGTATTACCATTTCCATAGTCTCATATGTTATGGGTCTGCTAAAACTGTTAATCTTTTCTTGGTTAACCTGGTAAATCCTGTGATTTTTCAGATAGTTATCCATTTCTTTTATATGTTTAAATTTAATAGAGATTTTAAAACTATTCCCTTATAATGATCTGGATCTTTTTATTATCTATTGTGTTTCCCCCTTCATCTCTAATTTTTTTCTTTCGGTTAGCTGGGCCAAGGATCTGTATACCTTGTTAAGTTAATACCATTCAATTAACCAGCTCTTGACGCATTAGTTGTTCTGTTTTCTTTATTTCTATTTCATTATCTCTGCTCGGAGGTTTGTTATTATCTTCTTGTTGGGTTGGGCATCTCCATATTGGGTGTCTTTTCAAGGGGTTTAGTTGGCAAGGTTAAGTCATTTAATTTGTGCTTTTTTTTTCTCTTTTTGAGACGGGATCTCCCTATTAATTCCCAGTGGGCCTGGAGCTCGCTCTGTAGACAGAGTTTGCCGTAACGCAGCACAGAGATATCGACTGCCACGGCCTCCAGAGTGCTGGGAATTAGGACGTGTACTACCACGCTTGGGCCTCTTTCTCTGGTGTTTTTTAAATGAGGCACTTGGAGATGCTATAAATTTCCCTCTTAGGATTGCTTTTTAAAGTGGTCCCAGAGGTTTTTGTTGTGTTGTATTGTCATTTTTGGTTTTAATTCTCTTTCCTGGAACCACATTTATTTTCTTTCTTAATTTATACCCTTGACATTTCATTATTCGGGAGTGTGTTGTTTAAATCTCCATGTGTTCCCGTAGTTACTAGGGCTTCTTCTGGTTGGGGATATTAAGCTTTATTTTCACGTTTTGTCTTTTTTTGTGAGGTGTGTATTTTATTTATTTTTTACATGTTTAATTTATTTGTGGTATGTTTAGAATGACTGTCTGCATGTAGGTTTGTGCACCCGTGTCATGCAATGCCACGGAGGTCGAAGACTGTGTCGGATTCCCCTGGAACTGGAGTTCTCCTCTCCCGGAATTGGAGTTACAGAACATTCTTAGCCCCGCCATGTGGGTGCTGGGGATCGAACCCCGGGTCCTCTGCAAGAGCAGGTCGGTGCCTTAACCGCTAGGCTATCATCTGCCGCCCCTCGGACTTTTCTTAAAGGAGAAATCAAATCCTCAGGAGGTAAGTGAGTGATAGAAACTATATGCCTGAGGGCTGGGAAGCCAGGACTCTACTCAGATTTGTGGGCTTGTAAGGCCCACCGCTTCCCACTGTATGCTGGAAATATATTTAGGTGAGCATGGTGCAGCAATAGTTACAGCTAGTGGCAGCGGCTGCAGCCACAGCAGAGAATCACTTGAGCCTATGAGCATGAAGCTAGGTGAGGGATTAACGTGAGATCCTATGTCAAATTTATATACATACATACATAGGCGGTAAGCATGCGAAGGAAAGAAGCTTCTTTCACTCTTGACTTCATGGCTCACACTGTTTTCAAAAGTGGCTTTAATGATAAGTGGAGAGATGGCGCTGTGGTTAAGAGAACCAGCTGGGTCTTTAAAGAGGACCCAGGTTCGGCTCCCGGCACCCATATGCCAACTTAACAACTGTCCATACTCTAGTTTCAGGGCAATCTGACACCTTCTTCTGACCTCCATAAGCATCTCACAACATAGTACACTTACATGTAGGTGAAACGCCTCATACAGATAAATAAAATAAAAACATTTTAATTGTGGTGTTTAATGAATTCTATGTCAGTCAAAAGATAAAAAATTCTACTCTTTAAGTCTATTGTTTTTGGCTTTCTTTCTTGTGCTTTTATAATAAAATTCTCAGATAGAGCATCCTGTCACAGAGTGGAGAGAATCCCCTCCCCCGGAGGATTCACATAATTAATGGTTGCTGAGAGAGGAAGAGACATTTTATTCAGTAGTATAGTCACCTGAAAGGTGTCCAAGCTCCTGTGAACAACCCGTCTTGTCACTCATACTCTTGAAAGTAAGCTTAAGGAAATTCATGATGTCATCCCGTAAAAGACATGAAAGTAGGAGTGGGGCTAGTTGGGACCGGAAGGAGATCGGCGGGAGCGGAAGGGGGAACGTGGATCGAAGACATTATACACATGTATGACAATGCCACAGTGAACCCCCTTATGTATCATTATAATGAACATATACTGATAAAAATTACCAAAAGGCGAGGAATAAGAGAATTCTGAGGCAGGATGTGAACAGAAACAGACGGGTCAGGCTTACTGACTTTCGCACCTCACACGGTGTCCTAGTGCTGACCTGCTATGATTTCCTTCCTGTGCTTTGAAAGAGCCGCTAATTTTAGGTTTGCCTTGATGGTTAGAGGCAGCATGTTTGTGTTGTTTTGTTTTGAACTTTAAGAAACAATGGTCTCAGGAAGAACTGTATTTCTGCAGCACTGTTGCTCAGCTTACTATGTCACTTCTGCTTCTGTTTTCCCATGAACTCAGCCAGGATGCTCTTATTGCCCTGAGTAAAAATGAACCATGATCTTAATATGCTGCTAAATGCTAATTATGAGAATTGGGTAGTAAGTTGTGTTTTTCATCTAAGTATGAGGATGCATCTTCCGAACAGTGAAGGGAGTTCTAGCTATGAGAGGCGGGGGCGGGGGGGGGGGATGATTATCTGAATATATTGAACATTAATTAGAAATAAATGCTAAGAAAGTGTTAACATGAAGCAATTAGTTGGGGTTTTTAGTGTATGTCATTGGCAGTAGGAAAGACACAGTAACATTCACTAAAGCCTTGTAGAGAGCTTGTCTTAACGATGGTGGCCACAAGATTTACACGAAGGCCACTCGGTGAAGCAGAATGTAATTATAGTAGCTTCATGCTCTCACCCCAGAGAGAGCCGTAAATTAGTTTTAATTGCTTCTTGTACTTTAATCAATAGTCTCTGCCAAGTGGGTAACATTTCCCTTTATAACATATAATTAGTACAATTACTCCACAGATAAGCCAAAGAAAGACTCCACCAAAAAAAAAAAAAGCTCTGGGTTTTAGAAAATCTATATGTTCACAATACGATATTTTATTTTTAATGGTCAAACTTGAAGAAAGCTCAGACATTAACAATGCAGTAATTGGAGAGAGGCAAGGTATCACGGCCTGTCGAACCACGTCTGTTAGCAGTCTCGAGAGGAAAGCTCCTTTGGCCGCCCTTCATGGCACAGAGAAGTTTGAGGAAGGTCTGGCCTCTGTGTCCTGAGTTGGCCAGTTTGATGTCAGATGAGTTATGACTCTCCAGGCTTCCCCTGGCCAGACTTGGTCCTCAGAGCAGAAGACAGATGCCTAGTCAGGGATCGCCATGCTGCTTCAGAGACAGCTGCAGGGATGGAAAGGGAGGAAGAAGAGGCGGCCTAAGCAAGGTTCTAGTGTCTTCTCAGCAGATGTGCTTTTCACTCTGGAATGCTGCAACTGATGTGTGTAGAGAAAGGTGATCGACGGCTAACATGTGTCAAAAGACACCAAAGACATAGGTCTTAACGCTTATAGTACGCATACAAAACAAAACAAACCCAAAAATTTCCTCCTCAATACAACATCCCTTTATGATAAAAATCATCAAAGAAAATAGAAGAGAAAACAATCAAAATAAATAAAAGCTATGTATGACAAACTTGCAGCCAACTTTATCCTAAAGGGGGAAAACCCAAAAACTTTTCCATTAAAATCAGTAACAACATGGGGCTGGAGAGGATGGCTCAGCAATTAAGAACACCTATTACTCTTGTAGAGGACCCAGGTTTGATCCCATCCCAGCACCCAATGGTGGCTGAGAACCGTCTTTAACTCAGTTTCCAGGGGAATCCAACGCCTTCCTTCCTGACGTCCGTGGCATTGCATGACATGGGTACCCCTACCTACATGCAGACAGTACATTCATACACATAAAAAAAGAATTTAAATTAAAAAAAACAGTAAAAAAAATACAGAGACTACAGAGATGGTTCTACTTCCAGTGCAACTCTTATTCATACAGTGCTGGAAGTCGGTGGGTCGCTGAACACTAAGAATAAGAAATGGTGGCACAACTTTAAGTGATCCCAGGGCTCTTGGGGGCGAGGCCAGGTGGATTCGGTGAGTTCAAGGCCAACTGTCTACAGAGTAAGTTCCCAGGACAGTTGGGGCTATGGGAGACCCTGTCCTCAAAAGACCAAAAAAAAGAAAAGAAAAAAAAAAAAGAGACAGAAATATAAAAGGAATACAAATAGAACGAAAGAGTCAAAAGTATCCTTAATTGCAGATGATGCATTCTAGACATAAGAGACTCTAAAGACCCCATCAGGAAACTCCTACAGCTGGTAAACATTTTCAGCAAAGTGGCAAGATACAAATTTACACAAATCAGTGGCCTTCCTATATATCAAAAACAAACATACTGAGAAAGAAATCAAGGAAACAATCCCATTCAAAGTAGCCTAAAAATACCTTGGAATAAACTTAACTAAGGAGGTAAAAGGCTCTGCAATGAAAAGCAATTGAGGGGCCACTGAAAGATGGAAAGACCCCCCCACCTAGTCATGGGTTAGAAGAACTGATATTGCAAAAGTGCCCATCCTCCAAAAGTGATCCACAAATCTGATACAACCTCAATAAAAATTCCAGGACCATTCCTTAATAATGGGGGGGGGATCTTAAATTTTTATATGAAAGACCCTAATAGCCAAGCAACCATGAGCAAAAAGAATAATGCTGGGGGTATTATCAGACCTGACTTCAAGTTATATTATACAGCCATAGTAATAAAAACAGCAAGATATTAAGTCACCAAAACAGACATATAGGCCAATGAATAGAACGGAGGCCCACCCACCTAATAGTTGACAAAGAGGCCAAAAAATATACTTGGAGAAAAGAAAAGAAGCTTCAACAAATGGAGCTAGAGAAACTGAATATCCACATGCAGAAGACAAACTTAGATCCTTATTACCTGCTCTGCACAAAACCAACTCCAAATGGGTTACAAGGACCTCAATGTAAAGACCTGAAGGATTTGTTTTTTGTTTTGCTTTTTTCTGTTTGTTTTTTTTTTTTTTTTGGGGCCAGGGTCTCCATGATACCACCCCTACAGACCTGGAATTCGCTGCGTAGACCAGGCTGACTGGATCCCTCATAGATTCACCGCCTGCCTCTGCCTTGAGTGTGGGATTAAAGGCATGTGCCATCCGACTACAATCTGGAGTTACTGGGTTAGAGCATGCATAGGAGAATCCTCTGGGCTCAAAAAAAAAAAAAATGCTAGAGCTAGAACTACCAAATGGCCATCTATTCCACTTGTGAGAGTAGACCCAAAGACCATCTATTTTACTACAAAGATCCCTACACATTCATGTTCATTGCTGCTCTGTTCCCAGTGGCTTAGAAGTGGCACCAGCTTAGACATCCAACTGATGAGTGAGCCACGCAAATGTGGTTTATGTGCACAATGGGATTTTACTCAGCTGTAAAGAAAAATGAAATAATGAAATTTGCAGGTAAAGACTTCACAAATGAAGAAGTGAAGACGGCTGAGAAACATCTTAGAAAGTGCTCAATGTCACTAATAATCAAGGAGATGCAAATTGGAAAGCCAGCTTAAAAATTTCACCTTTACTTACTTTCTGACTACCTTACTCCGGTAGAACTGGCTAAGATTAGGAAAACAATGGACAACCAATGCCGGAGAGGTTGTGGGGAAAGGGGACTCTCATCCACTGCTGGTGAGGAAATGGGCAACCCCTGTGGAAAGCAATGAAGAACTCTTAAAACTCAATTAATCTACCACCCAACCCAGATACCACTCCTGGTGTATACTTACTCACAAGACCAACCTGTCCCAGAAGAAACAAATGCGGTTTCTAGTTTTTCTTTCCATTGCTGTGACAAACACTCTGACAACGGAACAACTTGGGGAGGAAAGGGTTTAGTCAGCTTACATCTCCTGGGTCCAGTTCATCACTCAGGGAGCCCAAGGCAATAACGCAGGGCAGGAAACTGTAGGGCAGGAGCTGAAGCACAGGCCATGAGGAATTCTGGTTCACTGGATTTGCTCTCTGCCTCATGCCCAGCCGCCCCTCTTATACGTACACAACAACCTGCCCAGGGTGGCACCGACCATAGTGGGCTGGGCACTCCAACACTGCTTGACAATCAGACAATGACTCCACAGATGTGGCCACAGGCCAAGCCAATGGAGACAATTCCTCAGTTGGGGTTCCTTCTTTCCAGGTGATTTTGGTTTGTGTCAAGTTGACAACTAAACTATCCCAACAAGCAAAACCATGTTTATTGGCAGCTCTCTGCACAATAGTGAAGAGCTGAAAGCAACCCAATTATCCCTCAACAGATGACTGGAAAAATAAATGTGGTAAATCTACACATTGATTCTATGCAGAATAAAGAAAGATGAACATCGGTCTGGAGAGATGGCCCTAAGCGGTTAAGAGCGCGCGACCGCTCTTACAGAGGAACCCGGGTTCGGATCTCCCCAGCACCCACAGGGGCGGCCAAGAACCGTCTGAAACTTTAATTCCAGTGATCCAGTTCCAGGGGAAATCTGACGCCTCTTCTCTGACCTCCGCGGCACTGCAACGACACGGGTGCACAGACCTGCATACAGACAGTAACATTGATACACATATAGAAATAAAATAAAAGTAAAAAAATTAAAAAAAAAAAGAAGATGACATCATGAACGTTGCAGGTAAATGGATGGAACTAGAAGATATCATGGCTGAGTGAAGTGACAAAGTCCCAGAAAAACAAATGATGAATGGTATCCCTCATTTGAGGATGCTAAAACCAAGTAACTTAGTTGTAAGGCAAAACTGGGCAATTATTAATTTTATATTTCTTTTTATCTGAAAGCAACTGTAGGGTCTTTTTCGAGACAGGGTCTCCCTGTAGCCCCAGCTGTCCTGGAACTCGCTCTGTAGACCAGGCTGGCCTTGAACTCACAAAGATCCACCTGCCTCTGCCTCCCAAGTGCTAGGATTAAAGGTGTGTGCCACCAGGCCTGGCTAAAAACAAACACTTTAATTCTGGGGAACAGTATTAATTGAAACACTCAGTTATAAAAAAAACCAGAAGCAGCAGGGCGTGGTGGTGCACGCCTTTAATCCTAGCACTTGGGAGGCAGAGGCAGGCAGATCTTTGTGAGTTCAAGGCCAGCCTGGTCTACAGAGTGAATCCCAGGATAGCTGGGGCTACAGGGAGACCCTGCCTCAAAAAAGACAAAAAACAACAACAACAACAACAACAACAAAAAAAAACAGACGCCCAACTCAATGTAACAAAAGCATAAGTCAAACGTATGCCCTCAACCCAATTATTATTTTTGGAGGCAAGACCCAGGGAAGGTCTTTGGTTTATCTCAGAGCCAGTATGCTTCATGTGGATCGGCTGAAGCTGGCTGACTGACACTGATGGGACATATGGATACGTGGAAGGAAGCTAGAAAGGGAGAACTAGAGAAACAGCACATCCCCACTGTGTGGCTAGAATTGTGTCTCCCAAATGTATACGCTGAAGCCCCAACTAACAGTGTGAGACATTTGGAAAGGGGGCCTGCAGGGGTTCAAGGGTGAGGGCTTACAACAGTTTGTTCTCTCTCTACCCCCTCCCCTCTCTCCCTTTCTCCTCTCCTCTCCCTCCCCCTGAGCACAAAGGGAGGCTATGAGAGGACACCACCACAAGAAGAGGCCATGAACCAGGCAAAAGCGAGGCCTCCCAGAAACTAACCTGCTGCCACCTTCGTCTTGGATGCTCAGGCTCCAAAACTGAAAGACAAATTATTAGCATCTAAGCCACCCAATCTAGCATTTTGGGTAGACAGCCCAGCCTGAGTTGGCCACTGAGGCCACAGTCAGGGTGAACTTTATCTATCCTCTGAGGTGCAGTGCTCAGATGAAAAGACAGTGAAGGCACTGGAAGGGGTAAAATAACAACCAAAAAAGTAAAAATCTCTTTCTCACAAGGAAGAAAATTAGTTCCTGGAAGGGTATAATATACCATTGACAAACTATTAGAAAGTTCCAGCAAGGTTCATAGCAGAGCACAGCTTCTATGGGTTGGTCTTTGTAGGTTTTTTGGTAATTTTTTTTTTTTCTTAAAAAGGATTCTGAGTGATTGAAACAGGGTGAGAACTACTGATCCATTTCTGAGCCCGGTTAACCTGGCCCAAGTTAATAGATCCCTGGACTGGAGATAGAGAGAGACTCTGCCTCAGCACACCCGATGTAAATCGGCTGACCTCGGCTTCATTCAGAAAAATAATGGGTTGGATCAAAACAAATATCATCTAGATGCCAGGCATCTCAGCACTCTGAAGGCAGAGGCAGGCAGGTCTCTGTGAGTTCAAGTCCAGCCTAGTCTATGTAGTAAGTTCCCGGCTAGCTGGGGCTAAATGGAGACCTTGTCTCAAAAACACCAAAACAAAACAAAACAAAAAACAGATATCATCTACACATTTAGATGTCATAAATAAATAATGAATAAAATTACTTTCTATGGATTATTCTTTTTGACTATTAGAAGTAAATTAATCCATAATTTAAGAGTTGGGTATATAGCTCAGTGGTAGAACACATGCTTAGTATGGACAAAGGCAAGGTTCCAATAACCAACATGAAAATAAAAATCTGTAATTTATAATAGAAACAGCACATTTCTTTAATGCCAAACTGCTGTTCTTTTATTAGAAAGCTATTTAGTTAATGCTGTGGAAGGTGATTACACCTGTGTGCTTACTCGTTTTCTTTTACTTAATGCCGCACTTATCTGTCCCTTATTATCAGGTGGGTAGCTGTCTAATTAGTGTGGAAGTAGGAAAGATCTCCTCCCAAATGAGGAACATGTTTGCTCACCAAGGTGTTCTCAACTCTGACAGACGAATCCATTTGAAGAAAGGGCTCTAGTCAAAAGCACAAAAGATAGATGAAAATGACTGTCTTGTTGGAATGAATTTAAAAAAAGAGAATTGAATAGATGAAAAATACACAGCGTACATCATGTCACACTGCATTCATGTCAATCACAGGGGCATTTAGGGAAATGGCACTGATGGAAATATAATGTTGGGGTGTCTAGGAAGGAACCTCAGAAAACGCGCTGAGGTCTGAAAGCTCGCTGACACCTTCAGGTAATATTGTTTTCCAAATGTGCATTAGACTAGCTAAGCTTGAAATTCATTTCTGTGTCAAAGCCACGAATCCTGGTTTGTTCTCAGCTGAGATCCCTGAAAGATTAGGGAACTCCCAGGCTGTGGAGGGTGTTAGTGTGCGGCTGTCTCTAACCTCTCACCGCTGACAATATGACGGTTTTTTTTTTGTTTTTTTGGTCTTTTTCAAGACAGGGTCTCCCTGTAGCCCCAGCTATCCTGGAACTCACTCTGTAGACCAGGCTGGCCTTGAACTCACAAAGATCCACCTGCCTCTGCCTCCCAAGTGCAAGGATTAAAGGCGTGCACCACCACGCCCGGCTTTTTTTTTTTTTTACTACAAATTTTATTGAATGTTTTTTAAATCAAATAATAACATTAAAACTATATGCACATAGTCATCATTTATGCTAATTATGACTTCTAAAGTTTCCTTAAACATTATACTATCAAATATCAGACTATTATTCTTTAAAATATTACAGAGGTAAGTTCTGAGGTCTCTGGTCACAAAATCTTAATCAATCAATCAATCAATCAATCACTTTATAATTTTGTAACCCCATTTTCTTTCTTTTTGGTGAAAACATTTAAAATTAACCCTCTGAGAATGATTCAAGCATACACTACAAAATTGTTCATTATGGATACCATGTTGTACATTAGATTCTCAGGGTTTACTCATTTTGTGTAAGTAAAATTTTGTAGCTTTTATCAATAATTTCTTATTTCCTGCTTCTACTGTATAAAGCCAACCCCATATAACCTTGTTTTATGTATGCTTTGTTATAAAAACACCACATCGTTATTCAGTACATTGTTGGCATCAAATTCACAGCTAAGAGCTTGTACTTTCTGCTTTGAACAAAGCTTATAAAACAGTGTGTGTTCTACTTGAAGCATGTCCCAGCCTTCTTGCACTCCAGTACTCTGAGCAACACTTCAACTCTGTGGTTTGGGAGCATCTATCCCAGTCTTTGATGTTTATGATTCTACCCTTAGCTTTTTTTTTCACTCCTCACATACAGGAAATTTACAAAGTCTGAAATTAAACTATAGGTTAATTTCAAAACATATTTAGGGATTCACTGTTTAACCGTAAGCTTGTATACAGGTAAAAAATATAACTTTGCATTCCTAAGTTACATATGAGTTGATGTATATATATTGATAACCAGAATCTTTTTAAATGAATATATCATTTATTAGCAATGTTTGATTTGTATACCTAATTAATTAATTTATTTATTTATTTGTTGGTCTTTTTTTGAGACAGGGTCTCCCTTTAGTCCCAGCTGGCCTGGAGCTCCCTATGTAGACCAGGCTGGCCTTGAACTCACAGTGATCTGCCTGCCTCTGCCTCCTGAGTGCTGGGATTAAAGGTGTGTACCACCATACCCAGCAATAAACAGAATCTTTTATTATTAATAGTATGCAGTACTTAGGGTAACAGCTCTGACTTTCTTTTTTTTAATTTATTTTGAAACAAAACAGAACATATATTTTTGGTTGTTTACATTCTGAATGAAAAGAAAGTTTTGTCTTATAATTAACACCAGCAACAAACAAAACAATAAAAAACAGTTCATAGGTTACCTTGAGAACAAAAGTAAAAAAATCAAAGTTAAGGCAAATTGCCACCTTCTTTTTTTTTTTTTTTTTTTTTTTTTTTAGAAACTGATGTGGTTTGTGGGCTTTGCCAAGGGGGAGACTTCAAACACATGACATCTTTAGCCTAATAAGAAAAAAATCAGAGGGGCTAGGAGATGGCCTAGGCGGTTAAGAGCACCAGACTGCAGCTTGCAGAGGCCCCGGGTTCGTGATCCCCAGCAGCGGCCAGTATGGCGGCTGAGAACATCTGTAACTCCAATGCCAAAACGGGAATCCAACACGCCTTTCGGACACTCTGCAGCATTGCAAAAACACAGGAGCAGAAACCTACATGCAACAGGACATTCAACACATAAATAAATACAATTTTTAAAAAATTAAAAAGGAAAAAGTCAGAAGCTGAAGATGCTAAAACTATAGATATTATAATGTGCACGCATATGGGGGTTCATATTTGGAGTTGATGCAAATTGGAGGAAAACAACAACAACAACAACAAACAGAAAAGTGCTGTGGTCAAAACAACTGACTGAACAGTGAACTTCTGCTGGAAACAAACTTCTGGTATTAAAGAATTTGTGAGAGAATGAGACAAAAGATGAGAACAGGAGTGTCTGGTAGGAAGTGGAGGGGGCAGGGCGGGGGGCAGCACGGGCTAGAGTTTGATTTGTCCTGTCCCTTTTGTCTGACTATGCACAGGCTGCACAGCCTACACCCATTGGCGTTGACAAAACAATAAAATAAAAAAGAAAGAAATTTATCTCAACCCTGGGGTATGACGGAGGGAATTCATACAGTGTAGAATAAGTCCATGGGGTAGGGAAGTGAGCGGGACCTGATTCAAAGCCAGATCTCCTCCACATAGCTACCAGGTTGATGTTAGACAAACTCATCCACGAAATGGTGGTGGTAACACATACTTCAGAGGCTGTTGGGAAGATTAAATTAAATAATGAGGGTGAAGAACCCAGTGCGAATTAATGTGTGCTCTGAGATTTAGCTTCTGTCAAGTTTACGCGTTAATGGCTATGACACCTAGTCGCTCATTAAGCCTATTTACAGCTGCTGGTGTGAGAGACTAGACACTTAGGAAAGTCAATTAATAACTTCCTTAGTTAGTAAAACAAAAGAGGTTTTCTGTTTTGAAATAAGCAAAAGACACAACGGGCTTTTCCATCGAAAAATATTTGGTAAGTGCTACAACACCACATCAAACTTGCCTACCGTAGGTGTAAATAGATTCTTGACGAATTGAGGTGTATTACGATCATATAAAGGTAAAGAAATTTGCATCAGTTTGGTTGAAAGGGCGTGTTGTTGGTGACCAACGTTATATTTCATGTTCTGACAAAAACTCGTTTATGATGTACTTTGGGGGGGGGATTTCTAGATGAAGCGGGTTTCTTAACTCTCATGCAGCGCAATTATCAAAAGAGGTAGGAGCCGAAAGACGATTACACAGGCAGTTGATGTAGAGCAAAAACAGGGAACTTTCTAAGGTCGGTTTTAAGATTTCCAAATTGGGATGAGCGAGTGAGTTGTTACACGATCGTCGTGACAATTCCTCACGGGACCAGTTTAAGGACCTGGGGTGGGTGGTATCCCGTGCATACACATAATAGACTATTACTTTGCCATCTGCATTGCAGAAAAGCTAGATGAAGGAGGAGTTGTGGAGGGTGGTCTTGGGGAATTTACGCCCCCACACAGTAGGGACGAAAAGCATCAAATGTTATATTTAAGGCGGAGTCCCTGTTCAATTAATTACGGCAAATTAAAGTACAACAGTAAAACAAACCACTTTTTTTTTTTTTTTTTTTTTTTTTTTGGTCTTTTTCGAGACAGGGGTCTCCCTTTAGCCCCAGCTGTCCTGAACTCCGACGTACCATGCTTTTGACCTTTGTAGACCAGTCTGAAAGATAGACCTGCCTGTTCCGGTCCAAGTGCTAGGATGTAAAGGTGTGTGCCACCACAGGCCCGCTAAAAACAAAAACCTTTAATTCGGAAAAGGGAACCAGTATTCAATTTAAAACACGGCAGTTAATTTACATAAAACAAAACCAGGACAGTCAGGAGGGCGGGGGTGGTGGGTGCACAGGGGGGAAAAACCGCAGGGGGAAGGCAGGAAAAAAAGGAAAAGAAAAGGGAGGGAGGAAACCAAAAAAAACCCTTACTTTGTAATATATTCCTGCAACAATATTAAGGGATTCAGAGGCAGTCAGAATCTTTGTAGAGTTCGACGAGGGGGCCAGGCCAATGGCATAACAGAGTGAAATCCCAGGCGTAAGCTGGGGCTACAGGGAGAGAGGGGGAAGGGGGGGGAAAAGAAGGGAAAAAAAAAAAAAAAAAAAAAAAAAAAAAAAAAAAAAACAACAACAACAACGAAAAAAAAAGCAGTACGCCGGCAACTCTAAGTGAACGGGGAAAAATAACGAGAGTCAAAAAACAACGTATGCCCTCAACGCAAATTCATTAATTTGTGGAGCAAGACCACAGGAAGGTGGTCAGAATTTGGTTTGAGAATCAATACAGGCCAGTAATATCTTCATGTAGGATCGGCTTGAATAGCGTGCTGTACTGACACTTAAATAAGGGGGACAGTGTGTGGAATACGATAATGGAATGAAGCTATAAATTTAGAACTAAGAGGAATCAAACAGCAAAACATCCCCAAACTGGAAAGAAAAAAAAGAAAAAGTGTGTGGGCTAGGAATATGGGGGTTTGGCTCCCGAAGTGGGGGGTAGTAAACGCTGAAGCCCCAAGCGCTAAAAACGAAAGGTGTGAGACAAAAGAGAATTTGAAATATGGTGCCCGGGGCAGGGTTGATCCAAAGTAATTGAGGTGCTTACAACATTTGTGTTCGATCAATCTCAAAGTCAGAAAAAACGGCAACCCTCCCCGGATCTCTGCCCTTTCTCCTCTCCGTCCTCGGGGGTCCGTCGCCCCTGAGCACAAAGGGAATGGCTAAAGTGTAAGAGGGGACAAGAACCAGGCACACAAGAAGAAGGGGCCATGGAACCAGGATGCAAAATGAGGCCGTCCCAGAAAAAACATAAAAAACAAAACCTGCTGGCCGGGACCTTCTGTCTTGTTGAATATACGTCTTAAAGGCGTTCCAAAACTTAGATGAACAAATATAAGGTGAGCAAAATCTAAATCCACCCAAAGGTCTGCATGATTTGTGTGTAGAAGGAGAAGAAAGCAGGGGGGGGAAGCCCAGCCTGATGTGTTGGCCATGAGGCGCACAGTGGCAGGTGGGAGACTGTTAAGAGCTATCCGTCTGAAGGTCAGGTGGCTCGAGAGGGGGAAAAAACGTGGAAGAAGGCACATTGTAAGGGGTAAAATAAGCAACCAAAGATAGTAAAATTGATTGGTGTCTCACAAGGAATGAAAGAAATTAGTTTCCTGGAAGGATGTAAAGTAATATACCATTGACAAACTATAGAAAGTTTCAGCAAGGTATCAGAGCGCACAGACCTCGTTCATAATTGGTTGAGTCTTTAGTATAAGGTTTTTTTGTGATAAATTTATAAATTTTTATTTACCTTGAAAGACAGATTCTGTAAGTGATTGAAACAGGGTGATAGAGCCAATACTGATGCCAAAATTTCTGAGCCGCTTAACACTGGCCCAGGTAATACGATCCCTGATGGACTGTAGATAGAAGAGCGGAAATAGGCCAAGAGAGGACACATTCATAGCCGTATAAGGGGCCAACACTGATCGTAATCGCGCCGAGCTCAGGGCTAAATCAGAAAAATATATGCGATTGGCATCACAAAACAAAATATCAATACGTAGATGGGTCCAGTGGAATCTCCAGCAGCTCGAAGGCATGCGCAGGGGGCGAGGTCGGCTGTGAGTGTATTCAATTCCAGCCTAGGGGCTATGTAGTAAGGTTCCATCCTGGAATCGTCTGAATTGCAGTCCAGTTCGCTGGGACTACAAGGGCAATGGGAACTTTTTGTAGCAAACACCACAAAACAAAACAAAACGATAAAAAAAAATATGCACACAAATCAAAAATACAAATAAAAAAAATCAGAAATTTAATAATACAAATTCTATATTCTAGTGGATTATCGTTTGCTGACTATTTAGAAGTAAGTAAATAATCCAAGTATGTTCAAGATAGTTTGGAAGTATAGGGTACTCTAGCCCATTACAGAACACCCAATGCTTGTTATTGTGACAAGCAAGGCAAAAGGTGTTCCAATAACCAAACATGAAAAGTAAAAATAGCTGTAATTTATAAAATAGAAACAGCACATTTCTTTAATGCCAACTACTGTTCTTTATTAGAAAGCTAGTTAGTTAAGCTGTGGAAGGTGATTACACCTTGTGCTTACTCGTTTCTAGCCGGCATAGTGTGTAACATCAAACACCTCTGTCGAAATTCGAAATACGTCTCAATACGCTGCTACGGTAAAGCCGCACTTATCTGATCCCTTATTCAATCAGTGGATACTGTCTTCAATTGAGTGTGGAAGTAGGAAAGATCTCCACCCCAAATGAGGAAAGCAATTTTATACTCGACCAAGTTGTCTCACTCTGACAGACGAAATCCATTGAAAGGGAAAAAAGGGACTCTTAGTGTCAAAAGCCAGCAAAATAGATAGAATACGAATGACTGTAAATTGTGGGCATGAACATTATAAAAAAAAAAGAGGAA
Source organism: Rhizomys pruinosus (assembly GCA_009823505.1). NCBI lineage: Eukaryota > Metazoa > Chordata > Mammalia > Rodentia > Spalacidae > Rhizomys > Rhizomys pruinosus. The sequence continues at coordinate 67,706 of VZQC01006901.1, forward strand.
TAAGACTGTAATAGACATGAAAAATACACAGCGTACATCATGGTCCGCGTCATAACTGACATTCATGGTCATCAACAGCGGCATTGATAGCATTAGAAATGGCACTGATGGCAGATATAAGTTGCGTGAGTGGATAGATGACTGATCTAGGAAGGAAACCGAGAAAGCGCGCTGAGGATCGCTGGAAAGCAATAAGCTGCCATCCGTTCATGTATAATTGTTTTGGCTACAAATGGCATATATGACTTAGACCGCTATGAGCTTGATTCTTGCGTGTCAAAGCCACTCCTGTTATGGGTTCTCAGCTTGGAGTCCCGGTGAAGATTAGGGAACTCCGCAGCAGGCTGTGGTAGGGTGGTTAGTGTGTGGCTGGTCTCTAACCATCCACCGTCTTGACAACTGATGAACTGGGTGTTTTTATTTTGTTTTTTTTTTTTTTTTTTTCAGACAGGAAGTCTCCCGGTAGCCCCAGTATATCTGTAACTCAACTACTGTAGACGCAAACGGGCGTGCCTTGGAACTAAAAAGATTCGGAACCTGTGCCGATCTGGCCAAAGTCCCAAGTCAAGGATATAAGGTCGTGCAGCACGACACGCCCCCGCGGGCTTTTTTGTTTGGTCTTACTACTACAATATTTAGTAATTGATATGTTTTAAATCAAATAATAACATTAAAAAATAATGCACGTAAGTCATCAAGTTATGCTAATTATGGACTACTAAGTGTTCCGTAAACATTATATACTATCGAAATATCAGACTATTATTCTTTAAAATCATTACAGAGGGTAATAGTTCTGAGAGTCTGCTGGTCACAAAATCTTAATTCACATCAATCAGATCAATCATTAATCACTGTTATAAGTGTTGTAAGCCCCATTGGTTCTAATTTATTTTTGGTGAAAACATTAAATTAACCCTACGAAGAATGATTCAAGCAAACTACAATCAATTGTTCATTATAGGATACCATGATGATACATTAAGATTCAAATCAGGTATTTACTCATTTTTGTGTAAGTAAATATAGGTAAAAATGTGTAGAACTTATAATGCAATAATTATCTATGGAATCCTTCCGTCGTGCTTCAGTACTAAGATCACTAAAGTGCCAACGCCAACCCATATAAAACCTTTTTTAAATGTATGCTGTTGTTAAAATAAAAAACCCACATCTGGTATATTCAGTACAAGATTTGGTTGGCATCAAATTCGACAGAGCTAAGTAGAGCTTGTTACTTTCTGCTTTGAACAAACTTTATAAAACAGTTCTATGTGTGTTTACTTAAAGCATGTCCAGCCTTTCTGCACTCCAGTCTCTGGAGCAACACTTTCAACTCTGATGGTTGGAGCATCTATCCCCAGTTCTTTTGTTGTTATGATTTCTACCTCTTAGCTTTTTTTTACATTCCTACATACAGAGAAATTTACAAAGTCTGAAAATAAACTATGGTTAATTCCTAAACACATTTTAGGGATTCATCTGGTTTAACACGTAAGCTGTTATACAGTAAAAAATATAACTTTGTGAGCATTACCCAAGTTTACATATTGAGTTGATTTGATATATATATTGATAACCAGAATCTTTTTAAATGAATATATCATTTATTAGCAATGCTTGATTTGTATACCTCATTAATTAATTTATGTATTTATTTGTTGGGTCTTTTTTTGAGACAGGGTCTCCCTTTTAGTCCCCAGCTGCCTGGATCGCCTATGTAGACCAGGCTTGGCCTGAATCACAGTGATACTGCCTGCCTCTCTGCTCCTGAGTGCTGGGTTAAAGGTTTCGTACACCCACAGCAATAAACAGAATCTTTTGTATGTATTAATAGTATGCAGAACCTTAGGGAACAGCTACTGACTTCATTTTTTTTATGTATTTTGAAACAAAAACAGAGCATATATTTGTTGGTTGTTTACATTCGTGAATGCAAAAGAACAAGTTTTTTGTCTTTTACATTCACCCCCAGCACAACCAAAACATAAAAAACAGTTCAATAGGTTACCGTACCCTTGAGAACAAAATNGTCTTTTGAGACAGGGTCCTCCATGTAGCCCCAGCTGTCCTAGAACTCACTATGTAGACCAGACTGGCTTGAACTGACCTGCTTCTGCGCCTCCTGAGCTGGAATTAAAGGCATGCACCACCATGCCTGGCGCTGTTTTTTTTATTTAGTTTAAAGAAGAGATTTATTCTTTCTCATAAATCTTAGGTCTTAAAGACATAGTGGAAAATCAATATAGTAAAAAATAACATCCTACACAAACTATATAACAGATTCAATGCAATCCCAATCAAAATCCCCATGACATTCTTCACAGATTTAGAAAAAAAAAATCCTAAAATTCGTATGGAAAAACAAAATACCCTGGATAGCCAAAGCAACCCTGAGCAAAAGATCATAAAGGCAATTAAGATACCAGACTTCAAATTATTTTATAGGGCTATAGTCTAATAACAGTATGATACTGGCACAGAAACAGACCTGTAGATCCAATGAACAAAATGGAAGAAAAAAAAAAAAAAATAGAAAAAAAAAAAAATCAAAGTTAAGGCAAATTGCCACCTTCTTTTTTTTTTTTTTTTTTTTTTGTCTTTTTGAGACAGGGTCTCCATGTAGCCCCAGCTGTCCTAGAACTCACTATGTAGACCAGACTGGCCTTGAACTGACCTGCTTCTGCCTCCTGAGCTGGAATTAAAGGCATGCACCACCATGCCTGGCTGCTTTTTTTTTTTTAATTTAGTTTAAAGAAGAGATTTATTCTTTCTCATAAATCTTAGGTCTTAAAGACATAGATTGGAAGAATCAATATAGTAAAAATACCCATCCTACACAAACTAATATACAGATTCAATGCAATCCCAATCAAAATCCCCATGACATTCTTCACAGATTTAGAAAAAAAAAATCCTAAAATTCGTATGGAAAAACAAAATACCCTGGATAGCCAAAGCAACCCTGAGCAAAAAGATCAATAAAGGGCAATTAGTATACCAGACTTCAAATTATTTTATAGGGCTATAGTCATAAAAACAGTATGATACTGGCACAGAAACAGACCTGTAGATCAATGGAACAAAATTGAAGATCCAAACTTGGGCACATACAAGTTCAGCCACTTCATATTTGACAAAGGGACCAAGACAACTCAATGGAGGAAAGACAGCATCTTCAGCAAATGGTGTTGGCAAAACTGGATCACCACTTGTAGAAGAATAAAACGAAACGCCTAAATCTCACCCTGTATAAAAATCAACTCCAAATGGATCAAAGACCTCAATGTGAAACCTGAAACTCTGAAAATGATAGATGAAAACACTGGAAGTAACCTACAAGATATAGAGTAGGAAAATATTTTCTTTTTTTTTTTTTTGGTCTTTTTGAGACAGGGTCTCCCTGTAGCCCCAGCTGTCCTGGAACTCGCTCTGTAGACCGGGCTGGCCTTGAACTCACAAAGATCTGCCTGCCTTTGCCTCCTGAGTGCTAGGATTAAAGACGTGCACCACCATGCCCGTCTGGAAAATATTTTCTAAATCAGACAGCAGTTGTGCAGGAATTAAGATCAACAATCAACAAGTGGGACCTTATTAAAGTAAAAAGCTTCTGTACAGCAAAAGAACCAATCAAAGAAGTGAAGAGAAAACCCACAGAGTAGGAGGAAATCTTCACTAGTGAGTGAGACATCTGACAGAGGTTTAACATCCAGAGTATATAAATTACTCAAAAAACAAAGGATCAAGAAAACAACCCAATCAAAAGATGGAGCAAAGAGCTAACAGAGACTTCACAAATGAAGAAGTAAAGATGGTTAAGAAACATCTTAAAAAGTGTTCAGGGGCTGGAGAGATGGCCTAGAGGTTAAGAGCCCCAACTGCTCTTGCAGAGGATCCGGGTTTGATCCCCAGCACCCACACAGCGGCTGAGAACCGTCTGAAACTCCAGTTCCAGGAGAACTCCAGTTCCAGGGGAATCTGACACCCTCTTCTGACCTCCGCAGCATTGCACAACACAGGTGCACAGACCTGCATGCAGACAGTACATTCATACACATAGAGAAAAATAAATAAAAAAAATTTTTTAAAGTGTTCAACATTGTTAGTAATTAAGGAAATGCAACTTAAAACCACTTTAAGATTTCATCTTACCCAGGTAAGACTGGCTATGATCAAGAAAAAAAATGATACCAAATGCTGGAGAGGTTGTGGGGAAACAGGAACACTCATCCACTGCTGGTGGGAATGCAAACTCGGTGCAACCCCTATGGAAAGCAATGTGGAGAACTCTTAAAAGACTCAAAATGAACCTACCACCTGACCCAGTCATATAACTCCTGGGTATATACCCATCCTATTGCAGAGATACATGCACGACCATGTTTATTATAGCTCTTTTCACAATATCGAAAAGCTGGAAGCAACCCAAGTGTCAATCAACTGATGATTGGGTAAAGAAAATGTGGTACATCTACACAATGGACTTCTATGCAGCGATAAAGAAAGAAGACATCATGAAATTTGCAGGTAAATGGATGGAACTAGAAGCTGTTATGCTAAGTGAAGTAACACAGTCCCCCCCAAAACAAACAACACATAGTGTCCCTCATTTGTGGATTCCAGCACCAAACCCTTATATGTAAGTCAAGCTGGGTAAAAAAAAGAAAGAGATTTGAAGTACATTAAAATATACTAAAAAAATTTACCCAGCTTGACTTACATATAAGGGTTTTGCACTTGGGAGGCAGAGGCAGGTGGATCTTTGTGAGTTCAAGGCCAGCCTGGTCTACAGAGTGAGTTCCAGGACAGCTGGGGCTACAGAGAGACCCTGTCTCGAAAAGACCAAAAAAAAAAAAAAAGAGAGATTTGTTCTTTCTCATAAATCTTAGATCTGAGGAAAATAGAAACATATACTATATCTATAGTGATAATGGTCAATGTGATATTATTTTTACTGACCAATTACCTACCCACTTTGACTTACATAAAAGGATTTGGTGTTAGGAACCACAAATGAAGGATAACATATGTCCTTTGTTTTTCTGCAATTGCTTCACCTAGCATAACAGCTTCCAGTTCCATCCATTTGCCTACAAATTACATGATGTTGTCCTTCACTGATGCATAGAACTCCATTATGTAGATGTACCACATTTTTCTTTTTTTCTCTTTTAACTTTTTTTTTTTTAATTTTATTTATTTCCATATGTGTATGAATGTATTGTCTGCATGCAATTCTGTGCACCCGTGACGTGCAATGCCACGGAGGTCAGAAGAGGGTGTCGGACTCCCCTGGAACTGGAGTTCTCCTGGAATTGGAGTCTCAGACGGCTCTCGGCCGCCATGTGGGTGCTGGGGATCAAACCCGGGTCCTCTGCAAGAGCGGTCGGCGCTCTTAACCGCTAGGCCATCTCTCCAGCCCTATTATTATTATTATTATTATTATTACTATTATTATTTTGGTCTTTTCAAGACAGGGTCTCACTGTAGCCCTAGCTGTCCTGGAACTCATTGTGTAGACCAGGCTGACCTTGAATTCACAAAGATCCACCTGCCTCTGCCTCCCAAGTGCTAGGATTATATGGTGGCATGCGCCACCATACCTGGCTTTAACTTTATTTTTTATTGTGGTAAAATATACATGACATATAATTCACCATTTTGACCATTTTAAGAACAGTTTGTCAGAGTTAATGGCACTCTGAGGCACTGCTGTTGTCTCATCCTTTTCCAGAACATTCACTGCTTTCTAACTGAAGCTCTACTTTTGTTCATCATCAGCTCTTCTTGTGTTTTGCTCCAGCCTCAATAACAACTATTCTAATTTGTTGTCCTATGAATCTGACCATCTAACTAAATCAACTAATTTTCCTTTTTGTTTCATCCGTGCTGTTGCAGTTGTCTGAATTCCCTTCCTTTTCTAAGGCTGCATACTATTCCATCAGCTGTCTACCCCCCACTTTGTTGATTCATCCTCATGCTTTGGCTGCTGGACCAGATTTGTCTTATCCACTCAAGGGTTGAGGGACTCCCAGGCTGCTTCCAGCTCTTCACTATTGTGAAAAGAGCAGCAATAACCATGGTCATGCATATCTCTCTCTTACAGAATGAATCCTTTGCATATATACCTAGGAGTTGTATAATTGGGTCAAATGGTATGTTCAATTTTAGTCTTTTTATTTTCATTTTATTTTCGTACATGTATGAATGTACAGTCTGCATGCAGGTTTGTGCACCTGTGTCGTGCAATGCCATGAAGGTCAGAATAGGATGGAGGATTCCCTTGGAACTGGAGTTAAAGATGGTTTTCAACTGCCATGTGGGTGCTGGGGATCAAACTCAGGTCTTCTGCAAGAGCAGTCGGTGCTCTTAACTGCTAGGCTGTCTCTCCAGCCCCCTCAATTTTAGTCTTTTGAGACATCTCCACACTGCTTTCCATAGGGGTTGCATGAGTTTTGCAATCTCCCCAGCAGTGGATGAGTGTTCCCCTTTCTCCACACCCTCTCCAGCATTTGGTGTCATGTGTTTTCTTGATCATAGCCAATCTTACCGATGTAAGATGAAACCTTAAACTGGTTTTATTTTGCATTTCCTTAATTATTAACAATGTTGAACACTTGTTTTCTTTTCTTTCTTTCTTTCTTTTTTTTATCTTTTTGAGACAGGGTCTCCCTATAGTCTCAGCTGGCCTGGAGCTCGCTCTGTAGACCAGGCTGGCCTTGAACTCAGAGATCTGCCTGCCTCTGTCTCCTGAGTGCTAGGATTAAAGGCGTGCGCCACCATGCCCGGCTTAGATTCATTTTTTTAACCTTCCACTTTACTGAAACTGTTAATCATTTCTAGGAGTTTTCTGATAGAATTTTTGACATCCCTTAGGTATAATATGATTTCATCTGCCGAAAGGGATAGTTTTGATTTCCTCTTTTCCAGTTAGTACTCTTTTAATTTCCTTCTCTTTTCTTACTGCTCTAGCAAGAGTTTTAAGCACGATATTGAAGAGGAGTGGAGAAGTGGAGATAATGGGCAACTTTGTCAGGTTCCCAACTTTAAGGAGGAATGCTTCTAATATTTCTCCATTTAGGATGATGTTGGTTGTGGGTTTGTTGTATATAGCTTTAACTATGTTGAGGAATGTTCCCTCCAGTCCAATTCCCTCTAGGACTTTAAACATAAAGCCTTATCAAAGTCCTTTTCTGCAGCAATTGAGATGACCATGTGGTTTTTATCTTTGAGTCCATTTATATAATTTATAACACTTACTGATTTACATATGTTGAACCATCCCTACATCTCTGGAATAAAACCAACTTGATCATGGTGGATAACCTTTTTGATATGTACCTGTATGTGGTTTGCAAGAATTTTGGTGAGAATTTTTGCTATATTCAGTAAGGATATGTGTCTATAGTTTTCTTTTTTGGTTATACCTCTGCCTGGTTTTGGTATTTAAGTGTTGCTGACTTCATAGAAGGAATTTGGGAGATTGCCCCCTGCTTCTATCCCTTTGAATAACAATTTTGGTTGTTAAGTCCTCTTTAAATGCCTGATAGAATTCTGCTGTAAATCCATCTGGTTCTGGGCTTTTCTTAGTTGGTAGGTTTTGTATTACCATTTCCATTTCCTCATATGTTATGGGTCTGTTTAAACTGTTGATCTCTTCTTGGCTAAGCTCTGGTAAATCCTGTGATTTCAGATATTTATCCATTTCTTTTAAGTTTACAAATTTAATAGAGTATAGATTCTTTAAGTTCTGGATATTTTTATTATCTGTTGAATGTTTCCCCTTTCATCTCTAATTTTTTTCTTTCGGTTAGCTGGGCTAAAGGTCTGTCTATCTTGTTAATCCATTCAAATTACCAGCTCTTGGACTCATTATTTGTACTGTTTTCTTTATTTCTATTTCATTGATCTCTGCTCTGATTTTTGTTATTTCTTCTTGTTGGGTTTGGGATTCATTTGTTGTCTTTCAAGTGGTTTGAGTTGCAAGGTTAAGTCATTTATTTGTGCTTTTTTTTTTCTCTTTTTGAGACAGGGTCTCCCTTTAGTCTCAGTTGGCCTGGAGCTCGCTCTGTAGACCAGAGTTGGCCTTAAACTCACAGAGATCCGCCTGCCTCTGCCTCCAGAGTGCTGGGATTAAAGGCGTGTACTACCACGCTTGGCCTCTTTCTGGTTTTTTTTAATGAAGGCACTTGGAGCTATAAATTTCCCTCTTAGGATTGCTTTTAAAGTGTCCCAGAGGTTTTGTTGTGTTGTATTGTCATTTTTGTTTAATTCCTGGAACACATTTATTTCTTTCTTAATTTATCCCTTGACCCATTCATTATTCGGGAGTGTGTTGTTTAATCTCCATGAGTTCCCGTAGATACTAGGGCTTTTTCTGGTGTTGATATTAAGCTTTATTTCGACTTTTTTCTTTTTTTTATTTTATTTTATTTATTTTTTTACATTTTTATTTATTTTTGTATGTGTATGAATGTACTGTCTGCATGTAGGTTTGTGCACCCGTGTCATGCAATGCCACGGAGGTCAGAAGACTGTGTCGGATTCCCCTGGAACTGGAGTTCTCCCGGAATTGGAGTTACAGACAGTTCTTAGCCGCCATGTGGGTGCTGGGGATCGAACCCGGGTCCTCTGCAAGAGCAGTCGGTGCTCTTAACCGCTAGGCTATCTCTCCAGCCCCTCGACTTTTTCTTAAAGGAGAAATCAAATCCTCAGGAGGTAAGTGAGTGATAGAAACTATATGCCTGAGGGCTGGGAAGCCAGGACTCTACTCAGATTTGTGGGCTTGTAAGGCCCACCGCTTCCCACTGTATGCTGGAAATATATTTAGGTGAGCATGGTGCAGCAATAGTTACAGCTATTGCAGCGGCTGCAGCAGCAGGATCACTTGAGCCTATGAGCATGAAGCTAGGTGAGGGATTAACGTGAGATCCTATGTCAAAATTTATACATACATACATATGCGGTAAGCATGCGAAGGAGAAGAAGCTCTTTCACTCTTGACTCTGCTTACACTGTTTCAAAATGTCTTTAATGATAAGCTGGAGAGATGGCTCTGTGGTTAAGAGCACCAGCTGGTCTTACAGAGGACCCAGGTTCGGCTCCCGGCACCCATATGCCAACTTAACAACTGTCCATAACTCTAGTTCCAAGGGCATCTGACACCTTCTTCTGACCTCCATAAGCATCTCACAACATAGTACTCTTACATGTAGGTGAAACCCTCATACAGATAAAATAAAAATAAAAAATTTAATTGTGTTTAATGAATTTCTATGTCATTCAAAAATAAAAATTCTTACTCTTTAGTCTATTGTTTTGGCTTTTCTTTCTTGTGCTTTTATAATAAAATTCTCAGATAGAGCATCCTGTCACAGAGTGGAGAGAATCCCCTCCCCCGGAGGATTCACATAATTAATGGTTGCTGAGAGAGGAAGAGACATTTTATTCAATAGTATAGTCACCTGAAAGGTGTCCAAGCTCCTGTGAACAACCCGTCTTGTCACTCATACTCTTGAAAGTAAGCTTAAGGAAATTCATGATGTCATCCCGTAAAAGACATGAAAGTAGGAGTGGGGCTAGTTGGGACCGGAAGGAGATCGGCGGGAGCGGAAGGGGAGAACGTGATCGGAATACATTATACACATGTATGACAATGCCACAGTGAACCCCCTTATGTATCATTATAATGAACATATACTGATAAAAATTACCAAAAGGCGAGGAATAAGAGAATTCTGAGGCAGGATGTGAACAGAAACAGACGGGTCAGGCTTACTGACTTTCGCACCTCACACGGTGTCCTAGTGCTGACCTGCTATGATTTCCTTCCTGTGCTTTGAAAGAGCCGCTAATTTTAGGTTTGCCTTGATGGTTAGAGGCAGCATTTTGTTTTGTTTGAACTTTAGAAACAATGGTCTCAGGAAGAACTGTATTTCTGCAGCACTGTTGCTCAGCTTACTATGTCACTTCTGCTTCTGTTTTCCCATGAACTCAGCCAGGATGCTCTTATTGCCCTGAGTAAAAATGAACCATGATCTTAATATGCTGCTAAATGCTAATTATGAGAATTGGGTAGTAAGTTGTGTTTTTCATCTAAGTATGAGGATGCATCTTCCGAACAGTGAAGGGAGTTCTAGCTATGAGAGGCGGGGGCGGGGTGGGGGGTGATTATCCTGAATTATATTTAACATTAAATTAGATAAATGGCTAAGAGAGTGTTAACATGAAGCATTAGTTGGGGTTTAGTGGTATTATCTTGGCAGTAGGCAAAAGACACAGTAACACTTCACCTAGCCTTTGTAGAGAGCTTTGTCTTAACTATGGTGTCCACAGAGATTGTACACAATCCACTCTGTGAAGCAGAATGTAATTATAGTAGCTTCATGCTCTCACCCCAGAGAGAGCCGTAAATTAGTTTTAATTGCTTCTTGTACTTTAATCAATAGTCTCTGCCAAGTGGGTAACATTTCCCTTTATAACATATAATTAGTACAATTACTCCACAGATAAGCCACAGAAGACTCCACAATCTCTGGGTTTATAAAATCTAATTATGTTCACAATACGATATTTTATTTTTAATGGTCAAACTTGAAGAAAGCTCAGACATTAACAATGCAGTAATTGGAGAGAGGCAAGGTATCACGGCCTGTCGAACCACGTCTGTTAGCAGTCTCGAGAGGAAAGCTCCTTTGGCCGCCCTTCATGGCACAGACAAGTTTGAGGAAGGTCTGGCCTCTGTGTCCTGAGTTGGCCAGTTTGATGTCAGATGAGTTATGACTCTCCAGGCTTCCCCTGGCCAGACTTGGTCCTCAGAGCAGAAGACAGATGCCTAGTCAGGGATCGCCATGCTGCTTAAGAGACAGCTGCAGGGATGGAAAGGGAGGAAGAAGAGGCGGCCTAAGCAAGGTTCTAGTGTCTTCTCAGCAGATGTGCTTTTCACTCTGGAATGCTGCAACTGATGTGTGTGGAGAAAGGTGATCGACGGCTAACATGTGTCAAAAGACACCAAAGACATAGGTCTTTACGCTTATATTACGCATAACAAAACAAAACCCAAAAATTTCCTCCTCAATACAACATCCCTTTATGATAAAAGTCCAGAAGAAACACTAAATAGAAAGAACATATCAAAATATAATAAAAGCTATGTATGACAAACTTGCAGCCAACTTTATCCTAAATGGGGAAAACCCAAAAACTTTTCCATTAAAATCAGTAACAACTGGGGATGGAGAGATGGCTCAGCAAGTTAAGAGCACCTACTACTCTTGCAGAGGACCCAGGTTTGATTCCCAGCACCCACATGGTGGCTGAGAACCGTCTTTAACTCCAGTTCCAGGGGAATCCAACGCCTTCTTCTGACTTCCGTGGCATTGCATGACATGGGTACACCTACCTACATGCAGACAGTACATTCATACACATAAAAAATAATTTAAAAATTAAAAAAAAAAATTAAAAAATCAGTAACAACCAAGTGTCTACTTCCTCAACTCTTATTCAATACAGTGCTGGAAGTCTTCGCTAGAACACTAAGATAAGATGGTGGCACACACCTTTAATCCCAGCACTTGGGAGGCAGAGGCAGGTGGATTACTGTGAGTTCAAGGCCAGCCTGGTCTACAGAGTAAGTTCCAGGACAGTTGGGGCTATAGGGAGACCCTGTCTCAAAAAGACCAAAAAAAGAAAAAAAAGAGACAGAAATTAAAGGAATACAAATAGAACAGAAAGAAGTCAGAGTATCCTTACTTGCAGATGATGCCATTCTATACATAAGAGACTCTAAAGACCCCATCAGGAAACTCCTACAGCTGGTAAACATTTTCAGCAAAGTGGCACGATACAAATTTACACAAATCAGTGGCCTTCCTATATATCAAAAACAAACATACTGAGAAAGAAATCAAGGAAACAATCCCATTCAAAGTAGCCTAAAAATACCTTGGAATAAACTTAACTAAGGAGGTAAAAGGCTCTGCAATGAAAAGCAATTGAGGGGCCACTGAAAGATGGAAAGACCCCCCCCATAGTCATGGGTTAGAAGAACTGATATTGCAAAAGTGCCCATCCTCCAAAAGTGATCCACAAATCTGATACAACCTCAATAAAAATTCCAGGACCATTCCTTACAGAAATGGGGGGGGGGATCTTAAAATTTATATGAAAGACCCTAGATAGCCAAAGCAACCCTGAGCAAAAAGAATAATGCTGGGGGTATTATCAGACCTGACTTCAAGTTATATTATACAGCCATAGTAATAAAATCAGCATAGTATTAGCACAAAACAGACATAATAGGCCAATGGAATAGAACAGGAGGCCCAGCCACCTGATTGTTTGACAAAGAGGCCAAAAATATACATTGGAGAAAAGAAAGCATCTTCAACAAATGGAGCTAGAGAAACTGAATATCCACATGCAGAAGACAAACTTAGATCCTTATTACTTGCTCTGCACAAAAACCAACTCCAAATGGATCAAGGACCTCAATGTAAGACCTGAATCTATTTGTTTTTGTTTTGGCTTTTTCTGTTTGTTTTTTTTTTTTTTTTT
>VZQC01006901.1:82300-128428 GCA_009823505.1 Rhizomys pruinosus
AGGATTGAGAAATGTATGAAATCAATTGAGAAATGTATGAAATCCACAGAACTTCAATAAAAATATTTTTTAAAAAGAAATTTGCAGGTAAGTAGATAAAACTGACAAAGATTGCTGAATGAGGTGACCCAGGCTCAGAAAGACAAACGCTGAATATTCTTTCTCAGTATGGATCCTAGGCTGTCATTTTTACATATGTGCATTTGTAGGTGTGAATGTGGGCAGAGGCCAGGAACTAGAAAGGCCCATGAAAGGGGAGAAAAAAGCCTGTAAGAGGAGAGCGCTGGGTAAGGGGAACGGCAGGTGACATGAAAGTAGAAAGTGAACACTGGGGGTGGGAGGCTTTAATGGGGGGAGGAATGTGGGGGGAGGAGGGATGTGGTCCGGGAGGGTCCACCAAAACTCAGTGTCTACAAAAACCCTTAAGGAAACCTGCTACTTTGTAAGCTTATTTTTCCAAAACAAAAGTCTCCTGGAGCTGAACAGGGATGTGTGGCAGGGAGACAGGACAAATTTAGAACAGAGCTCCCTTCGCACCACTGGAGGCATTTGCTGGAAGCTTTTGCAGATCAAAGAAGAACACTGGCATTTTTTAAGCTTAACAAAGCTTCTTAGATGTGTTAGATTTACAATATGGTGCCAGGACCTGTGGAGATGTTCCTCACATGTTACCAGATGTCTTGTCAAGCTGGCAAACAAAGACTCCTAGCCTTGTTATTTTGTCTTAAACACTGCCCGCCTCTGTGTCTCATTATCAGTCTCCCTTCAGAGAATAAAGCAAACACCTATGACAATTTACAAGTCAAACATTTGCATTTTGTTATAGGCATAAAATATATTCTTTTTAGTCTATGTAAGCGGAAAAAAAAAAAAAGACAATAGGTCTTCCAGCAGGATTTTTACACTATGACAGGTCACGTTCAATTGTGGACCAGAATAGCTTCAGAGAATGATAAAAAAGTAAAATGGGGGGCTGGAGAGATCACCTAGCGGTTAAGAGCACCAACTGCTCCTGCAGAGGACCTGGGTTCCATCCCCAGCACCCATTGGCTGCTGAGAACTGTCTTTAACTCCAGTTCCAGGGGAATACGACACCCTCTTCTGACCTCTGCGGCACTGCACACACGACACGGGTGCACAAACCTACATGCAGACAGTACACTCATACACATAATAAATAAATAAATAAATAAATAAATAAATAAATAAATAAATAAATAATTTTAAAAAGACCAAAAAAAAGAAAAAAAGAATGTCTACTGTTCCAGGTGTAGATACAGCCAGGTATGGTGGCACATGGCTTTACACCCAGCACTTGACAGTCAGAGGTAAGAGGATCTCTATGAGATCAAGGCCAAACTGGTCTTTACAGCAAGTTCAAAAGCTGGAACTACAGGAACCCTGACTCAAAACAAAAACAAAACCAACAACAACAAATAAAAATAATAAAGACCCCCAAAACAAACAGATTTGGATTACATATCTGGTTTTGTTATTTATTTTTTATTCATTTATTTATGTGTATGAATGTACTGTCTGCATGTAAGTTTGTGCACCCGTGTCGTGCAATGCTGCAGAAGTCAGAAGAGGTTGTCGGATTCCCCTGGAACTGGAGTTAAAGACGGTTCTCAGCCGCTATGTAGGTGCTGGGGATCGAACCCGTGTCCTCTGTAAGAGCAGTCAACGCTCTTAACTGCTAGGTCATCTCTCCCGCCCCGATTATTTTTTTCACAATTAAAAAAGTTTTAGCTTGATTTCACATGAATAAATGTTTGGAAGTAAGATGTTATGACAACAGTCAACCCTGCTAATTGCCTTGTTTTAAAGCCCAGCCAATAGGAAGTTTCCTTCTGGCCGTTTTCCAGCATTCTGGAAGTACAGACTGCAGGAGCTGGGTTCTGCATACGTTTCTCTCACATAAGCGAGTTTTCATTCCAGCTTTTAAATTTCAATTTCAGGCTTTTCCTCTGCCTCTCTCACTCCTTCTTTCATTGTGAATTTGTGCTGCATACGAAGCATCCTATTTTACCACTGACCTACCTATATCCTCAGATCTAGTTCAAGTTTTTAGTTTTGAGAAAGGTCTCAGTATGTAGCCAAAGCTGACCTTGGACTTGTGACAATTCTGCTGTCTCAGCTTCCCAAGTGCTGGGATCACAAGCATGTACCACTATGCCTGGGTTAATATGAACTCACTCTGGAGCCCAGTTGGTCTCTAACTCATGACAATCTTCATGCTTCTACTTCCTAAATGCTGGGATTACAGGTGTGAACCACTGCACACAGCTAACTTTCTTATTCTTTATTTTACTTTTTTGACACAGGGTTTCACTATGTAGCTCTGGCTGGCCTGGAAATCACTTTGTAGACGAGGCTGACCTTAAAAATCACAGAGAACAGCCTGTCTCTGCCACCTGAGTACTGGGATTAAAGGTGCATGCCACCATGTCTAGTCTTTCTTTCTTTCTTTCTTTCTTTCTTTCTTTCTTTCTTTCTTTCTTTCTTTCTCTCTCCCTCTCTCTCTTCCTTCCTTCTTTCTTTCTTTCTTTCTTTCTTTCTCTTTTTTTTTGACAGAGACTTTATATGTAGCTCAGGCTGGCCTCAAAGTCATGAGCCTCCAGCCTCAGCCTTCTAAGTGCTGGGGTTACAGGCATGTGGTACCAGCCTGGCTCATAGAATTAACAAAAGACAGTTTGCCTGCCTTCTCCTTTAGAAATGTAATATATTCCTTTACTCGTATGACTTACCTCCTGACCAGTTTTCTAAATCTATGGTAAGAATTTAGGTCACTTGAAAATTTCAGATACAATTATTGAAGCCTCTTGGTATATTTATTTTACAAGTGTTATCTTAAAATCTTCTTATATAAAGTCGGTTATTTAAAGAAAATCAACCCACAACACCCAGCCCTCTTCTACCTCTATGTTTAAAGCAATGACAAGAGCGGAAAGATTTGGGCGTGGTCCTTTGCTCCCTCAGAATGTTCCCGACTGTGGCTCTGAATTTTCCAGTTGCATATACAGTCTTCCTGGGCCCAGTCAGGGTTCCCCAGTGTAGTTTTCTTCTCAAGGACACTCTTGATGTTTATAGAACCCTTGCCCTCTGCATTTTGTTCTTAATGGAAAGATCAACACAGTGCAAGCTGCAGCCTTTGCATGTTAAGATGAAACTGTTTCTACGGAAATTTAAGGCCGAGGCTCTGTGGTCCTCCGTGGCCTAGACACTTCTGTTCCTCTTCCCTTCCCTCCCCCTCTGTTACTAGTAAAGCATCTACCTCAGCTACCTCCCCTTGGCTGCTGTTGGGCCATAGCCTCCAACTCAAGGGGACACTGTTCTGTCTCCTGCTCTTTCCTTAGGAGCTGGCGTCTATTACTGGGCTCCTCATTGGTCTCCTGGAGTTGTTGCTGTGGTGCTTCTTTCACTGCCTTCTTTGCTTCCTATCATACGTCATCCTTGGTCTCTTCCTCAGTGACTCTCCTCCTCCTCCTCCTCCTCCTCCTCCTCCTCCTCCTCCTCCCTCCTCCTCTTGCTGTCCGTCTTGCATGCTTACTTACAATGAGTGGCTGGCCAATGCTCTCAGTAGGGATTGTAGTTTGGATGTTACGAAGAGGGACTCCGTCAGTTACTATGGTGATGACACTCTGACCTCCACTCCCCACCGCTTGCTGAACTGAAGAATCAAGAATATTTTCTTCTTGGAGTTCCTCTAAATTAGCTGAGGTTGTTTTGGTGTTGGCTGAAGAATCAAGGCTGGCGGGCGAGGTTAACAACCTCTCCAGAGAGGACGATGAATGTGGCAGCCACAGTCACTGGGTGAGTCGCAGGCTGGTTCTCTCCGGGTTAGCATTCACTTGATTCAGCACTGCTTCCTGGACGATGACCAAAATCTCAGCATTGTTTTTCTCCAGTGCTATGTCAAAGGCAGGCTTATCAAACTTGCCAAAAGCATGGATATCAGCTCCATATTCGATAAGTAACAACGACATCTCGATGGTAATGCTCAGTACAAAGCTGTCGTCTTTCCATGCCCTTGGCATTCACATCTGCACCGTTCCTAACGAGCCGCTCCATGACGTGCGCCTGTCCATCAGCGGTATCCATAACCAAAAGGGTTCTGCCCGCTTTGGTCCGGGCATTCCTGCTCGTGGAATAATGACCCTATGGGGCTGCGAGGTGGAGGAGGGGCCATGTTCCAAGGCAATCTGGTGAATGGGCCCCCATTTGCCATCAGTGACCTCACTTCATCATCTTGGCCTTTCTTGCAGCTTCAAGTAGCCTCTTCTCCAAGTCCACTAACAACATCTTTATGCATAGGAATAAAAGTTTTCTGGTAGCTTTCCCTCCCGGAAGCTGCTGGCTGTGCTTCCTCCAGCGCCAGTTTGTGACTCTATTTGAGACTCCCTGTCAGCTCAGCGACCATCATTTTTTGGGCTTTTCGATTATGTCTATTTGGGGGTGGTTCGAGACAGGGTCTTACTACGTAGCTTTGGTTGGCCTGGAAATCTGAAGTCAGGCTGGAAATAACAAAGACCTTCCAGTCTCTGCCTCCCAACTGCTGAGATTTAAAACTTGCACCGCAGATACCTTTTAAATAATATTTTTAGGACATACCCAATGCATAGTTGATAAGTTGATAACAAAATAAACCATCTGTCTCTCTGATTCTGCATGTGCTACATCACGTGGATTCTACAATAGTGTAAATAATGTACCAATTTGTCATCAAACAATGCCCACCACTCTTAACTTGAATGGACAAAGCAAGGACATTGCTTTTTTTTTTTTTTTTATCTTTTTGAGACAGGGTCTCCCTTTAGTCCCAGCTGGCCTTGAACTCACAGAGAGCCACCTGCCTCTGCCTACCCAGTGCTGGGATTATAAGTATGCACCACCACGCCCAGCTACAATCTGTTATTCTAAAATGTATAAAGTAGTGGAAAAATAACAAGCAAATATGTCAATTAGCTGCTAGCTTCTGGGTTTTTTTTCCTTTGATAAAATACAAATTAAACTTGCTTCTCTCTTTGCAAGGAAATATTATATTTGATTTTTTTAATTTTTTCTTAAAATGTATTTTTATTTTATGTACCATGTTATGCCTGCATGTGTGTAAGTGCACCCACATCATGCAGTACCTTTGGAGGCCAGACGAGAACATTGGATCCCCTGGAACTGGAGTTATAGAAGATTGTTAGTCACCATGTGGGTGCTGGAATTCGAACCTAGGTCTACTGCAAGAGCAGCCAGTGCTCTTAACCACACAGCCATCTCTCCAGCTCCCAACTGTTTTGATTTTAAAGAACTGTTTTCAACATTTATCTCAGTTGTACATATTCTGCGTCATTTATTCTTTATAGAAATAGAGCTGTTCTACAGCTTTTAATCAAGAAAAATATTAAAGAAATGGTCATGGTGGCACAAGACTTGAGTGGTAGACAGGAGGATCAAGAGTTCAAGGTCATCCTTGAGTGTGCATCAAGCTAGAGGCCAACCTTGCTCTGTGAGATCCTGCCTCAAGTAAAAAAAGAGAGAGAGAGAGAGAGAGAGAGAGAGAGAGAGAGAGAGAGAGAAAAAGAAAACCAGTCCTCACTAGTATGTAGCACTGCTGCTTTTCTTCGCCGGAGGCAAGCTCCACCCTGGGAGCTTGGAGGGCGTAATGCCACTTTTGAGGGGAAGATTCTCATGCCGGTTTTGACTGAGCAGCTCTATTTTTGCAAGAGTGAAATCCCACCAAAGTGGCTTTCCAAAACGTTTTGTGGAAAATAAGAATGAATAGACAGCAACTCCTCACTCCCACCTGCCAGACAGGAGACAAATTCATCAGGCAGCAGCGTCTGTTCCGGAAGAGCATCCCTGGATGAGTCATTTTCTAAAAACACAGTCGTTTCCTCTTCTCCTGAGTTTTGTATGTCAGGAGGATTGCCTTCGCCTCTGTTTAAGTGGAGGCTTATTTCTTCAAGAACTAGTGTGTTGCTTAGTGAATTCATACTTGAGACAGAAAATGCAAAGTGGGGATATATTTTTAACCTGACATTATTTCCTAGACCACAGAGGTGACTCAGCTGTTTAGAGGTTGAAGAATCTGCTTCATCACTGGGGTTCAGATGGTTTTCCCCAGGGTGAAAATTGGAATTCTGGGGTTTGTATCCTGTGTTGAGATCAGGAATATACACAATAGAGCTGGTGGACAGTGCCGCTTGCAGACAGTCTCTTGTCTCCAGGGGTCCCATGAGCTTCTCCTCCTTATAATCCGAGGGCTCACGAGCTGGCAAAACGATTTCGCTTATCTCTGTAATCACCGGATCAACATAAAGAGCTTCATTACTGGCATTATTGTTCAAAAATACATTTTTTTCCTAAAAAAAAAAAAGACATTATTTCATTTTACAAAAGAAACACTTAAAGGGGTCAACTGAATAACTAAGAACTAAAAATTTATTTCTCAAGTTTCCCTCCCCCCACCCCGCTTTTTTTTGGTCTTTTCGAGACAGGGTCTCCCTATAGCCCCAGCTGTCCTGGAACTCACTCTGTAGACCAGGCTGGCCTTGAACTCACACAGATCTGCCCACCTCTGCCTCTCAAGTGCTAGGATTAAAGTCTTGTGCCACCATGCCTGGCTTCCTCTTTCCCTCCTTTTGACCACAGTGTTTGTCTACTTGTATGAGTTCCTCCTTTTGTGTTTTATTATCTCCTAAATCTTTATTAAATTCTCCAAGAGGAGACTGAAGTAAAGGAAGAATAAAAAGAATCCACGCCTTAAGCACATTTCTTAGTTTTAAAACTTTCAGCTGGCAGGCTGGAGAGATGGCCTAGCGGTTAAGAGTGCTGACCACTCTTACAGAGGACCCGGGTTCGATCCCCAGCACCCACATGGTGTCCGAGAACCATCTGAAACTCCAATTCCAGGAGTACTCCAGTTCCAGGGGAATCCAACACCCTCTTCTGACCTCCTCAGCATTGCATGACATGGGTGCACAGATCTACATGCAGACAGTACATTCATACACATACAGAAATTAAAAAAAAACAACTTTAAGCTGGCCTGGAACTCACTATGCAGACCAGGCTGGCCTTGAACTCACAGAGATCCACCTGCTTCTGGCTCCCAAATGCTGGGATTAAAGGCATGTGCCACCAGGCCCGGCCAGCTTTAAAACTTTTTAGAAAGGTTTTCATTTTAGCCTCAGATCTCCTTTTTCAAGTGATATGTGTCTGGACAGAGTTGATTACCAGCTCACCAAGTTTTAGGCAAAGCCATGTGTGTCTGTTTTAGAAATAGAGCTGATTTGCCGGGCATGGTGGTGTGTGCCTTTAATCCCAGCACTTGGGAGGCAGAGGCAGGCAGATCTTTGTGAGTTCAAGGCCAGCCTGGTCTACAGAGTGAGTTCCAGGCCAGCTGGGGCTACAGGGAGACCCTGTCTCCAAAAGACCAAAAAAATAGAGCTGATTTGCCCAAGTGTTCTGTCCCTTTGCACTTGGGCTCAGGTGACCTCTCTGCTGAGAGTATTTTTTTCCCCCGTCTCCTCATCTCCCGTCACACTTGAACTTGTTTCTGTCATTGCCTGGATTCCTCCGCACGTCAGTGTTTAGCTGGCATTTCTGTCCCACTGACTGGGTTGTGAGGCTGTTGATGGGTGAGCAGAGTGCTGGAAACACACATAGCTGACCTTCGCCCCCTGCCAAGCCTGCAAAGCCACACCCCCAGAGTCTTCCTGGTGCATATTTTTGTTTTCCTGCTGACATAAAACCTAGCGCATTCCAGTGATACCATTTTCCACAGTCACTCCATGCTAAATTTCTCATACTCTGTTGAGTTAAAGAAATGAAGTGGTGCCCTCCTTGTACATGTGGGAGCATCTCCATCTCATGCAAGCAGAAGCCGCTCGGAGCCTTTAATGTATATGCCACTGAGCTTTTCTTTCCTCGCTCCTCAGCCCCTGAAGACATCTACCAACCAACCATTTAAACCTGACCCACAATCTTCCACTTCACTTGCGTAACTTACTGTCCCTTTCTTCTGCTTTTCCTCCTCTAACTCAATCCTTTCATCTTTTAAGTAGGGATTGAAATGCTACCACTTTTTTTTTCTACATACATATAGACTGCACTCAGACCCAAGTGAAATTTTGGTTTGTGGGGATTTTGTTGTTGTTTGCCTATTTGTTTTAGACAAAGTCTCATTCTGTAGCTCAGGTTAGCCTTGGACATGTGGTCCTTTTGTCTCAGCACCCCTGGTGCCGGGATCACAGGCACGTCCCAGCACGCTGGGCATCAGGCTGCGATCACAGGCACGTCCCAGCACGCTGGGCATCAGGCTGCGATCACAGGCACGTCCCAGCACGCTGGGCATCAGGCTGCGATCACAGGCACGTCCCAGCACGCTGGGCATCAGGATGGGATCACAGGCACGTCCCAGCACGCTGGGCATCAGGATGGGATCACAGGCACGTCCCAGCACGCTGGGCATCAGGCTGGGATCACAGGCACGTCCCAGCACGCTGGGCATCAGGCTGGGATCACAGGCATGTTCCAGCATGCTGGGCATCAGGATGGGATCACAGGCACGTCCCAGCACGCTGGGCATCAGGATGGGATCACAGGCACGTCCCAGCATGCTGGGCATCAGGCTGGCTCTGGTTCTTGCTGTTTAATCACCTGTAGCATTTCCGCCACATTGCTATTTTCCAGATTGGGAATATCTTCATGGAGCCACTTTGGTATTAGCAATAAGATTTTTCTTTTAATCCTAAAAAACAAAATGACACGTTAGAAGCAGCACGTTGCTTTAGGACTGGTGCAGGCAATCATAGAAGATGGAGAGCTGAGCTGGATGGAAGGCCTCCTACTTCTGATAAGAGTGAAGGCTTTTGTCTCTTAATGAAAGTTCTGTGAGAAGCTGGTTCAGTGTCTTTCCAAATGTTCTTTTTGGTGCTGTTCAAAAATTTCTCTCCACATTGACTGTGCAAACTGATGTGAGTAAACTGTACCAGCAATGTAGATGAGAGGGGCTGCACTGGTCTCGGGGACATTTTTACATGTTAATGAACTGTGTAAAACAAAGATGATCTTGGACATTAGGGCAAAAAAGATTTCTTTATAGATTTATACAATCTTTGATGACTCAGTTTTTCATTAATTCACATTCCACTTCTATATTTGTAATTAGACCAAACTAATGAGTTTATGCTATTGTGATATTTCCTTTTTATTTTATTTTATTTATTTATTTATTTTTTTGGTCTTTTCGAGACAGGGTCTCCCTGTAGCCCCAGCTGACCTGGAACTCGCTCTGTAGACCAGGCTGGCCTTGAACTCACAAAGATCTGCCTGCCTCTGCCTCCCAAGTGCTAGGATTAAAGGCGTGCGCCACCACGACCAGCTTATTGTGATACTTTCACATAGCACAGTGATACAGTGTGCAGTGACTTCACACACACACACACACACACACACACACACATGCACACATGCACACACATGCCCTCTTAGTATATTTGTCTGTTTCTAGTTCTGCTTCTAATATCAGGCTTTCATAAATAATGTGTTATTACATTAAATAACACTATCTGCATATGCGTATTTATATTGGATTTGTTTTTATCTTTCTTTTTTGAGTCTATGTATATTCATATTGGGGGGTGGGTACGCATGCTTGTGGAGGCCTGAGGACAGCCTCTGGTCTCATTCCTTAGGTGTGTCCACCATCTTTTTTTTCTTGAGACAGGTTTTTTTCACGGGCTTAGAGCTTGCCCAATAGGCTAGGCTGGCTGGCCAGCAAGCTCCAGGGATCCCTCTGTTTCTGCTGCCCCAATGCTGGATTACAGGTGAGCACCACCACATCAGCTGCCCTTGTTACCTTGGGTTCTAGGGATCAAACTCAAGTCCTTGTGTTTATAAGGCAAGTATTTCACTGAATGAACCATCAGCCTAACCACTTTTATTATTATTTATTTATTTTGTTGTTGTTTTAATTATGTTTCGTTTGAGACAATGTCTCCTTGCAGCCCCAGCTAGTCTAGAACTCACTATGTAGACCAGGATGGCCTTTATATCCACCTGCCTCTGCCTCTCTAGTGCTGGGATTAAAGACATGTGCCACTATGCCTGGTATTCTTTTATATTTTTCAAAAGAAAACCTACTAAAATTATCCAAGAATTGTCCTATTTCTTTATGTGCTATTATTAACTAAAAGTCTCTGGGTTATATTTATTATAGTAATGAAATGAATATTATTTAACATTTCAAAATAACTAGAACATCTTTTGATATAATACAAATATTAAGATTTTATAGTCATTAGTTTGAACACTAAGAGATTTCAAGGGATTTTACAACTATATATATTGGCCTTTTTTGAAACTGGGTCTCCTTGTAGCCCCAGCTGGCCTGGAACTCACTCTGTAGACCAGGCTGGCCTTGAACTCACAGAGATCCACCTGCATCTGCTTCCCAAGTGCTGTGATTAAAGGTGTGCACCACCATGCCCGGCATAAAATTAATTATATTTTAATATATTTCCAAATAAAACTCTATAACACTTTGGCCACCTGGAAATGGTACTAGGGATATGTTCATTAACATCATATAACATTAAATTTTGAAATATTACTTAAGTTCTGTGGGAAAAACTTGTGTAGATAATAAAGTGTTAGTATGATTTATTTACAGTAGCTTATTTAAAATCTTTCTTCTGCTTTGTTGTTTCAAACAGGTGTGTAGCCCTGGCTGGCCTACAACTCACTACGTAGACCAGTCTGGCCTCAAACTCACAGAGATCTGCCTGCTTCTGCCTCCTGAGGGCTTGGATTAAAGGTGGGTGCCATCATGCCTGGCTCTTCTCTGCATTTTAATTATAGCTTTAAATGGAATATATCTCATGAATCAAGTGATGACAAAGAGACATTTGTTTCTAATTTGGCAAAGAACAGCAGTGTGTGCCAGAATCTGTGACAGAAACATCAGAAACTGCAGCATTAAGCAACTCTAGTTGCTTAGTGTATTTTTTTTTTTTTTGTATTTTTGAGACAGGGTCTCCTTTAGTGCCAGGTGGCCTGGAGCTCACTCTGTAGACCAGGCTGGACTAGAACTCACAGAGATCCACCTGCCTCTGCTTTCCAAGTGCTGGGATTAAAGGTGAGCACCACTACACCTGGCGCTTAGCGCATTTTAAATGCCAAATGCATCTGGTAGCATCTAGAAAGTCAAACCCTTGCCTTCTTCATAGTCTGGAATACAATGTTGGGAGAAACTGTTTGAAAGAAAGGCTGTCCCCCAACAGCACAGAGTACTGCCACTGCTCTTAGCTGCTCACCAGAGCTAGATGGTAGGGCCTTATTGCTGAAGACGTCACACACTTTGGTTCAGAACATAGAGAAATCATGCTGATATGAAAACTTCCTCCCTACTGGTTAGCGTTTATAGTGCTGCAAAGTACGACGTAGGCCGGTTAGGGAGAATAGTCATCCAAAGTTTCACCCAGTAGTTGACCTTGAATGTTACAGTGCTAACCTTCCAGGAAGGCTGTGCCCACTTCTGCAATCATATCATGAATGTTATAGGGGTAACTAAGCACTTTCTGATAGGATTCGGGATCCACTCTACAGAAGGGAACTCATGTTTGGTACTGTAAACCTAGTCAAAAGTGCATGGCTGGGGAGCTCCTGGGACCAGGGTTGGGGAGTGGAACCCATTACTGTTGTTTTCCTAAATGGACATGTTGTCTAATTGCTTTCAAATATTTGTTTAGACCCACAGATTAGTGCTGCTTCAGCCTTTTTCGGAGAGAGCAATTTTTGAAGTGAGCAATGGTGAATGTAAAGGCTCGTAACTGCTCAAAGTGCTGAGAATGAGTTACTGTGGAGTGCTCGGCCCTAGATGGAAGGCTCAGAAAGAATCTAAGAGCCGGAGAACCGAGGAGTGCCATGACACAACATGGCGGTGGCACTCGTGAGCGCATGTGTGCTGCAGTGGCCAGGTGGCACAGGACCTACACAAGATTGAAACAGTCAACGCTCCTCTAGCTGAGGAGCTCCCCGGCAGGTGATGCCTGTTGGGGGAGTCATTTTTCTTCAGGGATTTGTCCTCTGGTAAGTGTTGCCCATGATCCAGTACATAAGGATGCCTCCCCATGTCCACACAAACAACCCGAATAATCAGTGATTTATAGGAAAAAAGAAAAATAAAACCATGACGTAGGATGGAGATGTGTTGGGAAGAAAAGGGTTCCAGGGGGAGGGGGGAGGGGAAAGGAAAAGGGAATGGGGGGGTGCAAAGATGACAGAAACCTACTATATACATGTGTGAAGTTGTCAAATGAAAAGTTTCTGACCTCTGTGGCATTGCACAACATGGGTACACAAACCTACATGCAGGCAGTACACTCATACACATAAAAAATATGGCCTAGTGGTTAAGAGCGCCGACCGCTCTTACAGAGGACCCGGGTTCGATCCCCAGCACCCATATGGCGGCCGAGAACCTTCTGAAACTCCAATTCCAGGAGAACTCCAGTTCCAGGGGAATCCGAGACCCTCTTCTGACCTCCGCGGCATTGCACAACAGGGGTGCACAGACTTGCATGCAGACAATACATTCATACACATAGAGAAATAAATAAAATTTAAAAAAATAAATTAATTAATTAAAATTTTAAAGAAAAAGTATTTTAAAAGAACAAAAGGGGCTTGGAGTCGGACACTGAAACACGAACACAGTAACACAGTGACAAGTTAAGCCTTCCCCTGCTTCTTTTATACTGATTCGGTAGAATTTTTTTTTGGTGGGGGGGCTTGGCTAGAATTCTATACAAGTAAAACTCGGATAGACTTAAAGCAGGCTTAGAGCACTGTGAAGACTCCAGGCAAGGCAGCTAGCTGTGCAGGAAGCAGAGCATGCGCACTGGTGTCCGCTCTCTTAGGCTGAGCGCTCGCCAACCTTCAGTGGAGGACTCAGCCTCCCTGAGGCTCATATTTGTCATCTGGAACTGGGCCCCAGAGCTTTTCTGGTGCAGCCATTGTGAAGATTCAACGAACATTTGTAAAGAGCGTGCATGAGCAGGTACTCATTAAACACTGGTCCTTCAACTTCCCCTCATCAGGGCTGGTCATGGCTCAGTGGGTAAAGTACTTGCTGTGCAAACCTGATGACATGAGTTCAGTCTCTGGAATCTACGTAAAGGTAGCAAGAACTGGTGGCTCAAAGATGTCCTCTGACCTCTACACACACCCTGCTGCATGTGGAACCTCTACCACACACCATAACAATGATAAAATAATAATAATAATAACACAATTAAGTTTCCTTTTTCAAAATAAAAATATTAATGGGATTTTCAGGTAAATAACTGAATTGACTACATTTTGATAAGACACATATATGGTCTAAATCGGGATCCCGAAATTACCAAAACCTACCCTATTCGAAGTGATCTGTTAAACATCCCAATGAGAGAAAAAGTTGGTACTATGATGGCTAGGAAGACCATTCCTGACAGAAGTCTGATGTCTTGAGTGTTATCTAGCAAAAGGAAAGAAATAGAATTTTAACCAGGCGTTAGAGTCCATGATGGTTGTGCCATAGTTCTGTGCACTCTGTTTGAAGTGAAGGTCACTGACCTCAAGGGGAAGGGAATGCATAATCGGCCGTCAGCTAGGACTACAAAGTGACCACCTTTCCAAATTGCCTGACTGATCACCCCAGGAAACCACCTTCTGTCTGAGAAAATTGGACAGCAGGTGTCATCGGGTTTCTAGAAGTGCATCTCCAGCAAATGTGGTCAACTTGTACATGCATATTTTATATGAATATGCTCTTTGATGAACCTCATTTGGCCTGTGTGACACAACTGAGAATTCCCAACTGCTGTGACAAGGTCTAATGCTGGCCACGATCACAACTAAATGTCTCTCTCTTTCTTTCTCTCTCTTTTTTTTTCCAAATCTTTTGTGTGAGACAAAGTTTACTTGTAATTTCTCATCATTCTTTTTTTTTTTTTTTTTGGTCTTTTTGAGGCAGGGTCTCCCTGTAGCCCCAGCTGTCCTGGAACTCACTATGTAGACCAGGCTGGCCTTGAACTTACAGAGATCTGCCTGCCTCTGCCTCCCAAGTGCTAGGATCAAAGGTGTGCTCCACCACACCCAGTGAATTCTTATTTTTTTTCCAGCGAATTCTTTAAAATGCATTTGTGAAGTTTGTCCTGATAAGAAACTAAATTAATTCTACCTAGGACAAAATGTGCTGTAAGAAAGAAATCAAAACTGCCATGTCTTGCACCTAATTTAAAAACAGTACTTTCAGGGATTGGAGAGATGGATCAGTGGTTAAGAGTGCCCAACTGCTCTTGCAGAGGACCTGGGTCCAATTCCCAGCACCCACATGGCAGCTAAAAACTGTCTTTAAGCTGGGTGTGGTGGTACACGCCTTTAATCGTAGCACTGGGGAGGCAGAGGCAGGCAGATCTCTGTGAGTTCAAGGCCAACCTGGTCTACAAAGTGAGTTACAAGACAGCTGGGGCTATAGAGAAACCCTGTCCCAAAAAAAAAAAAAAAGAAAAAATGAACAAAAATCATATCTCTAAACCAGGCATGGTAGCATAGACCTGTAATCTAATCATTCAGAAGCCTGGAGTGGGCGGATCATAAATTTCAGACTGGCTGAGGTCATAGATGGAGTCCTTGTCTCAGAAGGAAAAAAATAAAATAAAAACAATACTTTCTTAAATGTTGCAGTTTAATTACTCTTCGAAATCTTTCGGTCAGTAATATAGTTTAGTCAACATGTGTTACCCACCAGGCTCAACACATCTTCTCTTAGTATATGAAAGAAGAAAAAAAAGCTCTATTTTCAGATACAGAAGGTAATTCAGATGTGGCTTACCAACCTGGAATTTGTTCTAGCTCCATGCTGGGTAGCAGCCTTTCAAGGTGCATGTCTACATGGGACTGTGTAATTAGGAATCTGTTCTGAACCTCAGGTCTTGGTCATAACTGAGTTATATGTACAAATGGAGACTGGCCTTACCTGCTTTGTGTAAGGAAATATGAAGCACAAACCATTTTCCTTGTTTCTCTCCTGTCTATAAACAGTAGACCCTCCACGAAGACAAAGGTCTATTGGTCCTTCCTTCCTTCCTTCCTTCCTTCCTTCCTTCCTTCCTTCCTTCCTTCCTTCCTTCCTTCCTTCCTTCCTTCCTTCTTTGACAAGGTCTCATATAGCCCAGGGTCCCTTCCAATTTGCTGTGTAGCTGAGGCTGGCTTTGAACTCTCGGTCTTCCTGCTTCTGCCTCTTCTGTGCTGGGATTATAGGCCTGCACCACCAGCTCAGCTTTGTCCATTTTCGTTCCATTATTAATCCTCATCACCCAGAACAGTGCCTGGGTACATAGTTATTTAGCAAGTGTTGACTGTCAGACGAAAGTACAAAGAATATCAGTACAACCTGCAAATATTTACACTAGACCTGCCAGACTTCAGTCTGGAGGTAAATGGTCTAATCCTTGTGAAATACTCAAGTCTCAAGTTTTTCAATGTCAAATTTCTATTTAGAGTTACATTTTCCCATGGGACAGCTTTATGTAATATTCTTGCAGGCCTAAAACATTTAGGTTTGTCCACCAATAAAAACATTCCAAGTCATACTAACAAATAAACAGAAGTTGGTTTGAGTAAGAGAAGGAATCACAGATGTCTTCGTTTAAAGGAAAAGGGTTGAGTGCCGAGCCTCATGCCTATAATCCAGCACTTGGGAAACTGAGGCAGGAAGTTTGCTGTGCGTCCCAGGCCATCCTGGAGCTGGGCAACAGCATGAGACCCTGTCTCGGAAAAAAACAAACAAACAAAAACATAGGGAGCTAGAGAGATGGCTCAGAAGTTAACAGCACTCAGTAGTCTTGCAGAGGACCTGAGTTCAGTTCCCACAGCCACATCGGGCAGCTCCTAGCCATCCTGGCCCCCAGGGGGTCCACATGTCCATTCATATACACAGACATAAATAATAATTTTAAAAAACTTTAAAATTTTATAAAAATAAAAAAACGAGGGAGGGCTAGAGAGATGGCCCAGAGCTTAAGAGGACTGACTGCTCTTGCAGAGGACCAGGGTTTGATTCCCAGCACCTACAAGCTGGCTAACAACCATCTGTAACTCCAGTCCCAGGGGCTCTGATGCCTGCCTTCTTCTGACCTTCTCAGGCATTGCATGACATTATACAGTCATATATGGAAAATAAGAAATAAGTTTTGTTTAGTTTGGTCTTTTTGAGACAGGGTCTCCCTGTAGCCCCAGCTGGCCTGGAACTTGCTATGTAGACCAGGCTGGCCTTGAACTCACAGAGATCCACGTGCCTCTGCCTCTCAAGTGCTGAGATTAAAGGTGTGCGCCACTACGCCCAGCTTAAGAAGTAAATAAATAAATAAATACAAAAGAACAGATTTGAATTTTAAGCAGCTATGTTTGGATTCATTACTCAACCTCCTTGAGATTCAAAGCAGATGTATAGCATTTGTGTCAACTGACTGTTCTAAAGATGGACAAAGATGATGTGTATAAAACTGGAGCATATGGTGGACAGATATTTTTAAATTTTTTTATTTATTTTGTATATATAAGTGTACTCATGTTGTATAATGCCCATTAAGGCCACAAGAAGGTGTTGAGTCCCTTGGAACTGGAGTTAAAGACGGTCATTAGCCTCCAGGTGGGTGCTAGGAACTGAATCCAGGTCCTGTACAAGAGCAGTCAGTGCTCTTATGTGCTGAGCCACCTCTCCAGCCCAAGATAATATTTTTTAAAGGACATTTTTGAGACTTGAGACCCAGAGCCTGCTGCACCATGCATGTTCAGGGGTAAGCAGCTTTTGCACCTACTCAAATAGTTTTCTATAGAAAGTAGTGGGTTATTTCCCAGAAACACTGGCCTAGCGTGTTGTCGCTGTGGCAGGTACCTGCTGAGGAAGCCTCAGCAGTCTGGTTTTTGTTTTTGTTTTACCAGAAATAAGGTGTCTTTCAAAGGTGTCTGCAGTCAGCATCCGAGAGTTCTGAGGATCACGGGATGATTTTGGTGTGATCTGGGGAACTAAAGAGAAGAGAAGAGTATCAGTGTCTTAGGTTTTTACATTCAGGTGGGTCACTTTCCTCAGAGATGTTCTCCCTTGTTTGGAGATGATTAAATCAATACTCTTTTTTTTTTTGGTCTTTTTTGAGACAGGATCTCCCTGTAGCCCCAGCTGGCCTGGAACTCACTCTGTAGACCAGGCTGGACTTGAACTCATAGAGATCCACCTGCCTCTGCCTCCCAAGTGCTAGGATTAAAGGTGTGCACCACAACAACCAGCTTAAACTAATATTTTTAATCAGCTTGAAGAATAAAGCCATCTCAAGTGTGTGCCTTCATTTTTTTAAATACTTATTTTCAATATAGATATTTTATTGAATTTTTGTGCATTTCATACGATATATCTTAATAATATTTACATCCCACCCTTCTTTCTCCTTTTCATTTCATCAGATACACCTCAGGAGAAATTCCTCAGGAGGAATTTCTGCATAAGCAAATAAAAACCATGTCCAGCTTATTTTTTTTTAATTTTTTATTTATTTCTGTATGTGTAGGAATGTACTGTCTGCATGCAGGTTTGTGCACTCGTATCGTGCAATGCCGCGGAGGTCAGAAGATGGTGTCGGATTCCCCTGGAACTGGAGTTCTCCTGGAATTGGAGTTTCAGACGGTTCTCGGCCACCATGTGGGTGCTGGGGATCGAACCTGGGTCCTCTGTAAGAGCAGTCGGCACTCTTAACCGCTAGGCCATCTCTCCAGCCCCCCATGTCTAGCTTATAAAACTCGCACTTAGCCAGCTATTTCCCTTGGCTTCTAGGTATCGAATACCAAGACACTTTATTCCACTCAGTCATAAAGATGCACAATAACTCGTCTCTTACTTGGTTTCTTTCAATAGGGGATGTGACCAAGTCCAGCCTGCTGTAGGGGACTCCAAGGTGCATCACCTCTGCCTTTGTACAGTCTCTGATATCCTCACGCTGCCTTGGCTCCACTAAGAAACCAATTTCTATGAGCAGATTCAAGTGTGGAACGACACAGTGCTGGGTGTCCCTGGTAACCCTTCCCTGCTGCTTCCCTGCTGGTGTGGATCTTGGCTGGCCCTGGCTGGCCCTGGCTGGCCCTGACCACCCACCACACTGCAGCAGCCTGGGAATGAAAGCTGCAGAACACAGTGAGATGAGCAGCCTTGGTAATTGATTTACTTTGAGTCTGAACTCAAAAGAGTTCTGGAGCAAACTTGCCCATCTCCTCCTTTGTAATAATTAAAAGTTGCCCAAGATGATGTCAAGGACACAATTCTCTCAGTTGACAGAAGACAATTCTGGAAAAGACTCTAATTTCCAAAGACTGTTCAAATTCAGCATCCCGCAAGCCCTAGTTATTCAGTCCTTTCAATGTCAATATTCAAAGTCACTTTATCTTTTTCTTTTCTTTTCTTTTCTTTTCTTTTCTTTTTGGTCTTTTTGAGACAGGGTCTCCCTTTAGTCCCAGCTGGCCTAGAGCTCACTCTGTAGACCAGGCTGGCCTTGAACTCACAGAGATCCACCTGCCTCCAGTGCTGGGATTAAAAGCGTGCACCACTTGCACGACTTGAGCCACCACCAAGCCATCTCAGGCTTAAGTGATAAGGATGGGGTCCATGAGACCCTCTTTGGGATACGCATAACACATTTTCAGTGAAAAGTTCCTACAGGCCTTCAGAAATGTTTGAAAAAGGCTAATTTCATATAGGCACAAGCACAATTTACAGGCAATTTTTTATACACTATGGGTCATAGATTTCGGAAGATGAAAACCAACAAAGCTAAAAGCTCTTATTTATTTTATGTGTATGAATTTTTTGCCTGCATGTATGTAAGTGCACCTGTGTTGTGCAAAGCCCACAGAGGCCAGAAGAGGGCATCGGATCCCCTGGAACTGGGGCTATGGACTGTTGTCACACGCCATGCGGTGCTGGGAATAGAACCTGGGTCCTCTGGAAGAACAGCCAGTGCTCTCAACCACTGAGCCATCTCTCTGGACCCTCTTTTCTATGTTTTGGTTCTTTCTACAGTAAGGAGAAACGTTCCCTGTGAATCGTGGCTATCAGAAATTGTCTGTGGGTTCTTAATTCCTTACTCAGCTTCTTTTGCTCTCCTACATGTGGTTCCACTAAATTCCGAGGGGTTAAGTTTACACAGACACGGCCAGCCATCAGGAGTCCTCCTCTAGCTGAGGGTTCACAGAACAGTGATCACAAAGCTCAAGCAGGAGCCAGCGTCTACCTTCTTTTGAAATGTTAAGAACAGGAATATAACAGTAAAATGCAGTATAACTTTCACTTTGTCAAAGTCAGAGCTTTACAGCATGTGCCACTGTGTTGTTTTTATTTTCACTTTTAATATTTGAAAAATAATTTTATTTAAAAATAATAAATTGTGCTTTTTGAGACAGGGTCTCCCTGTAGCTCCAGCTGTCCTGGAACTCACTATGTAGACCAGGTTGGCCTTGAACTCACAGAGATCCACTTGCCTCTGCCTCCCCAAGTGCTAGGATTAAAGGCGTGAGCCACCACACCCGGCTTGTGCTATTGTTTTTAATAGACGTTATAATGATTCTGTTAAACTTGGATGATTATTTGGCAATGAAAACTTGGTTGGATTATCAATTGAAAATTGATAATATGAAAATAATCTTCATATTTGTCTAGGGCTTTATTAGCCTTAATAAGGAGTAAATATAATTTTCCTTTAGAGTCTTTTTGTTATCATAGTTTCAAATCAAATTGGTGCAATTACTTAAACTAAATTAGTCATTTAAAAGAAGAGCTTAATTAAGAGAGGGTAATTTCACAAAGAATTAGATATCTGAATAAAACAACCTATAAACAAGATTTTCAGAGAAGAAATCAAGTCGCACAAACTGCTTTAGCACAGGCTGAAATGAAGCCCCTGCAGACTACGTTCTTTGTGCACACTGCCACCAAGTGGCTGGTTCATTTCTTTGTGAATTGTACTAAATATTTTCTTTAAAAAAGCAAGTCATAGTAAAGATATTTTAACAGGAAAAATAAAAATGAGATTAAAAATAACCTAATCCTACTCTCTCAACTCATTAGCTACTAGTAGTTTATAGCACTTTTAAGGTTTTTTTCTTTTTTTGTCTTTTTTGAGACAGGGTCTCCCTGTGGCCCCAGCTGTCTTGGAACTCTCTCTGTAGACCAGGCTGGCCTTGAACTCACAAAGATCCACCTGCCTCTGCTTCCCAAGTGTTAGGATTAAAGGCGTGCACCACCATGCCCAGCACTTTTAAGAATTTTAAAGTATTTAAAAAAAGCATTCACAAATAGGATACACAGATTCCTTTACAACTGAAAAGCGTAGTTTACAATCGCTTTAATAATCTGGCTGATTTGCTCTGCAATCTAAGGAAAAAAAAAATCTGGCTATTATGTAACGTGCTAGAAATCCCTCAGGCTGCTCTATTATTTACTATCTGTGGTGTTTGTTAAATTATGGCTATTACTCTCACAGGATATATGTGAGTGTACAGAAACCCAAGTCATCACTAATTTGGAAAGATTTTAGATGTGGCTTATACATACTGACATAGAAAGTTAGAGTTATCCCAACAGAAGACACTATGTTTGAAAACAAGAGTGGTTTCAAATAAGAAATGTAGTTTCTCATTTTTGGACAAAGAAAAAATACCATAGCTACACTCTTTGGGCCACATAATACCGGGGTAAATTAACCAAATCTATTCCAAAGGACTGGGTTTGGAAGTCAAGTGTTCTATTCATTTGTTAGAATTGATGCCAAATAATCTCTTTTGCTCTTCTCTCTAGCCCTACCGTGGGCTGAAGCATGTTATCCTCATGAGGCAACTGTTCAGTATATACCAGTATGCTCCAGGTAACATGCTGGATTTTGTATGCTTTCTTTCTCTCATCTGATATGATCCTCACAACAGCCCAATCCTGTCTATAATTCTGTCATAGATAACTGTGTCATTGAACAGATGATCAAACAAAGACTTAGACGAACTGGCCCAATGTCACCTAGGTGGAGGTTTGAAGAATGGAAAGTCTTCCATTCTGACATGTACCTTGTGTTAGGCCTGGGTTTCCCAGAATTCCAAGGGACACAAAATGTCCACTTCCTCCAGAGGATGTCAATCTGATGACCTCTTCCTCTAAACCTAAGGTCCTGCCCCATGGCTATAAAGGGGTGTGGCTCATCTTGCTGCTGCTGCTACCCCACCATGTGCCAACAGGTAGTCAGCCCTGGCAATTTCTGAAGTAAATATGTTCACAGAGTGACTAAGCCTCATGTGCCTGTCTTTTATCAGGGGTTTGTGCCGTTAGAATCTAACACCTTGTATGTACTAATCTTTCGTCTCATGAACTAATAACCTTACTTTTGCAGCAGGACAGTGGGGTGGAAGGGGTATAGCCAGGCCTCCCAGGAGTCAGCCCCAAGAAGAGACTCAGCATTGCTCTCCGGGGGTGGTCACAGTGTGTTGGCACTGCCCAGCCTCACAGGGCTCTGGATCCCACAAGGTGTCATTGGGCTAATGTATCCGGTACTGACTGGTTTTTTTGAATCTTCAGCCTAGAGTTATTTTCTTCCTAAAACCATCTATTTGCCTTGATCATTCAAGCAATACTTGCTAATTAAGGAATGCTTGAAAAGTCTAGAAGAACATGGAAAAGCATATACAATTTTATAGTCTCACGAGCTAGAAACAATCATTTAAAATATTAGTTGAGGGGCTGGAGAGATGGCTTAGCAGTTAAGAGCACCGACTGCTCTTGCAGAGGACCTGGGTTCGATTCCCAGCACCCACATGGTGGCTAAGAACCATCTTTATGCTGGGTATGGTGGCTCACAACTTTAATCCTAGCATCCAGGAGGCAGAGGCAGGCAGATCTCTTGTGAGTTCAAAGCCAGCCTGGTCTACAGAGTGAGCTCCAGGCCAGCTGGGACTGTAGGGAGACCCTATCTCAATAAGTAAGTAAGTAAGTAAGTAAGTAAATAAATAAATAAATAGAGACCCTATCTCGATAAATAAATAAAAAAACAAATAAATGAATAAAATATTAGTTAAGTCTTTTTTTATATGACTGTTTCCTGGTGAAGACCACATTTTTCAATAATGTGTTTTTCATTCAATATTATATTATGAGCATTTTCTCGTTTTATTAAAATGAGTCAAAAATGCATGGTTATTTAATATTTCATCATGCTCATAGTCCATTTGGGTGATCGCACTCCTGTTGAGAAACTTTTGAACACCAATTCTGAACACACATGAAGTACTCCAGGTTCCAGCTCTACCACTTTGAATAATGGCTCTGAGCAAATTGTTTAACCTTTCTGCGACTCTTCATTTGTAACAGTGGAAAACAGCAGTGTTTCGCTCATGACATCTGGTGAGAATGTTTATATCAAACACTCAGTACCATGTTTTACATACATTAAAGCCTCAAGAAGCATTATTTATTGCTATGCTAGACATTTAGACTGGCTCCAAATTCTTACTATTATAATTACCTCCAGGATAAATGTCATTGTACATAAATTTCCTTTCTATATTTATTGATCCCTTTCCATACCTTTTGATCTCCATATCTCTGGTGATTTTCTAAGGCTGCGTTTCTACATTTAGGGTTATTGGCCACAGACATAGATATCTAAAAGCTTGCTTTATTTGCTTCTTTCACTATCAGACTTTGTGTCAAACAAGGCTGCAATCAGAGGTGACAGGTGGACCATTCTGGACATTTCTTTCAGAAGGTTCTAAATATTCAACAAAGAGGAGTCACAGCGAGAGACGGAGATGTACTTTTTCCAAATTATTAGAGTCACTTCCACACTATTAAAAAATAAACATCTTTTGACTTCTTTCTTTCTTTTTGTGGGAGGGGGACTTTTTGAGACAAGTTCTCCCTATAGGCCTAGCTGACCTGGACCTCCCTGTGGACAGGGCTGCCTTGAACTCACAGTGGTCTGCTGCCTCTGCCTCCTGAGTGCCACCACACCTGGCAGCTCTTATCTCTTTTATCTTCACCCCACTCCCCCTCCAGACAGGGTCTCCCTTAGCCCCAGCTGTCCTGGAACTCACTATGTAGAACAGGCTGCCTTGAACTCACAGTGGTCTGCTGCCTCTGCCTCCTGAGTGCCACCACACCTGGCAGCTCTTATCTCTTTTATCTTCACCCCACTCCCCCTCCAGACAGGGTCTCCCTTAGCCCCAGCTGTCCTGGAACTCACTATTTTGACCTGGCTAGCTTTGAACTCACAGAGTTCAAAGCCTGCCTCTGCCTCCCCAGTGCTAGGATTAAAGGCATGTGCCACCATACCTGGCTGGCTTTTACCTATCTTAATTTTAATAATTAAGCTGTATAATAGCAGTTAAGTGGTATCATCCCAGGACAAATCAACATCATTAGGAGAAGGGCAAGAAATTGAGTTAGTGTGCGTCAACTGGCAAGGCAGAGACTAACCACACGATATTAAGCAGGCAGCAGAAGCCCCAGACAGAGGAAACAGTGTATCAGCAACAAACTCATCGCCACACCAATAAGCCATACCATAAGTCATTTCATGGATTAGTGGATTGTGTCATCCACTAGGAATGGCAAAGTGCGCATAGAAACACGAAGGGATTCTCTTGTAAGAGTTTACAGAGAAGCCGGACGTGGTGGCGCATGCCTTTAATCCTAGCACTCGGGAGGCAGAGTCAGTCGGATCTTTGTGAGTTCAAGGCCAGCCTGGTCTACAGAGTGAGTTCCAGGACAGCTGGGGCTACAGGGAGACCCTGTCTCGAAAAGACCAAAAAAAAAAAAGAGTTTACAGAGAAAATGGTAAGAAAGAAACTAAGGCAGTTGTATTGTTAAGGCAAAATATAAGAGGAAGAAAAAAAGAAAACAGAAACTACTTGAGAAATTTTCCTTTTGTGTGGAACACACAGAGATGAGGGTCTGAGGTCAAAGTACATCAAAATTCTAGATGCAAGAATGGCCAGCATCTGTGTTTGCCTTTTAAAAAATTTTTTTATTTATTATTTTTTATGTATATGAATGTACTGTCTGCATGTAGGTTGGTGCACCCATGTCTTGCAATGCTGCAGAGGTCAGAATAGGGTGTCAGATTCCGCTGGAACAGGAGTTAAAGATGGTTCTTAGCCACCATGTGGATGCTGGGAATTGAACCTGGGTCCTTTGCAAGAGCAATCAGTGCTCTTAACCGCTGAGCCATCTCTCCAGCCCCCTGTGTTTGCCTTTAAAGATGTCAGAATTTAAGCCTCAGGGGGTGGGACTAGAGAGATGGCTGCTCTTGCAGAGGACCTGGGTTTGACTCCCAGCACCCACACAGGAGGCTAACAACCGTCCTTAACTCTGGTTCCAGGGGATCCAACCTCCTCTCCTGACCTCCACAGGCCCTGCATGCACATGCCACATGTACATACATGCAGTCAAAACACTCATATACATAAAATAAAAATAAATAAAATTTTAAAACTCAGCCTTGGGTTTAGGCATACATGTAGAGTGTTGTATAGCTGTTTTGTCTGAATTGAAACCTTTTCTCCTGCAGTGAGGAGGTTCATGGGACTCAGGAAGCTAAAGAAACTTAGGAGGCCTAGGAAAGTTAGAAGCGTTACAAGGCTCTTCTTCAGGTTAATAAATACAGCGCTTAGTAAACAATGCTTAGGGAAAGGAGACTCCGTGAAGCTGCCTGCAAGCTGTGCTGGGAATTCTGGGGATAGCTGGGGATACAGCTCTCTGAGTCATCACCCATGCTGGGGTAGGCATGATACAGCCTTTGAGTGACCTGTAAATAGCACAAGTAAGCACTTTGGTTCACCAAGATAGACTTAGATGGAATTCTTTCTTTGGTCTGTTGTCAATATCCTATCTGTGGTGAACATTTATTCACATCTCCCTAACAACAGTCATGTAACACTTGTGCCTAAATACAGACTGGTGTGGGGGGTGGGTGAATGTTATGTGGCTCCACCCTCCAAATTGAAACATTCCCCTCTGGAGAAAGAGAAAGGCTCATTAAACTCAGAAAGCTAGTAAAAATTACCAAGCTCAGGAAAGTTACAAGAGTTATGAGGTCCTTCCCCAAGGCTATATAAGCAGTCAACAGTTATACAAGCTGTAAACAGAGGAGGCACTCTGGTGGGGTTGTCTATAACTTAGGGAGGAAGCTATTGAGGTCCTGTTTTCCAACATCATCACCCACGCTGGAATGGGCTTTTTTGTGGTGCCACTGCCCTTGAGTCACTCAGGCTCCTGCATGGAATTTCAATGAACTCCATGGTTTACCAAGCTGAACTTGGGTGGAATCATTTCTGTGGTCTCTCATTGATACCCTAACTGGGGTAAATAGATGTTGGTTGGGATCTCCCTAGGAAAGTCGCACAACATAGTCATTTGTAAATTTTCAGCTGCCTGATGTCCAGACCTACTTCCTTGTGAATGTTCTAAAATAGGGAAGAAGCCAAGTAGGCCTCCCCCTGTGGAAGTCTCAGTACAGCAGACCTCCTGTGCAGCTATGAGCAGAAGACCAAACCCTAGCACATCAGATGCCTTCTCTTTCCTCAACTTCCAGTTTTTCAACAGGAGTAAGTGACCCAGGGCTTCAGAAAACAACTTAGACCAATGTGGATGTAGTAGTTACAGTTCTATTGAGGGTCTGGGGACAGCAGTACCAGGGAGTTCAGAGAAGGCAATGGCAGCAACTACCATGCCAACTGTAGGGTTCTCACCACATTCTCCCTCCACTCTAATTTTGGCTGCCGTCCTGGCTCCTGTTTACATTTGTCTCTTGCTCGTGGCCATTTTGCCAAACTTCCTACTGATTTTCATCCCTTTCCCGTGATTCTCTCTCTGCTTAAGATAACTAGATTTGGAGGCTGGAGAGATGGCTCAGAGGTTAAGAGCACTAGCTGTTATTTCAGAGGACCTGGTTTGGTTCCCAGCACCCACATGACAGCTAACTACCATCTGTAACTCCAATTCCAGGCAATCTGATGCCCTGTTCTGGCCTCTCTGGGTATTGTATGCAGGTGGAACACAACATACCTACAGGCAAAACACTCATACACATAAAATACAAATAAATAAATAAATACATTTTAAAAAAGATAACTAGATTTAATTTCTTTTGCTTACACATTATCACCTTGACTAGAAAAAAAAATTGTAATTATAAATTGTGAGTGGGTTCTTGGTAGATATGATAGGACAATGGGTTGATCTTCCATGACAGGAGGGGCTTGAGAGACAGCCCTTCTCTTTGATTACATGGGTGGATCCAATGAAATCATCAGGGGCCTTGTAGGAAGGAGGCACATCCTGCAGCTTCAAGAAGGAACTCCACCCTGATTACACCTTGGTTTTAGTCCAAGGCCGCTGGGCTTGCTTTCCCCCTCAAGAGCGGCAGGACAACACCTTTACACTGTGAAAGTTCTGACAATTTGTCATCAGCATCCCCAGAAAAGAAATACAAATTATTACTTTCCTCATGGAGAGTCCTAATTTTTATTCTTCACTAGTGGATGGCAAAGCTCAGAGAGGTTCCAGAACTCTCGTTGAGCTTTCTTTGCCCTACAGAAGCTTACTGGTTCATTAGAGGCAAGACTCAAAGAAGACAAACTCTAAATGAAGAGTCTAAAATGGTTAATATTTGAGGGAACACTGAGGAGTTTTAAAAGCGCAGTTTAGTAACCAAGAATCTACACATTATAGTCTATCTTTATATGCATGAGTGACAAATCTCTCATTGTAAAGGAGGAATTTTTGAAAAAAAAATACCATTCTGCGTACTGTTGCCAAATTTGCATTATATTTAATATCACATTAAGTTAGTTCCATTGAGATACTTGCTTTTTTCTCATTTAGCCATTAAAGATGTTGAAAAACTAATGAGAGTCTCCCAAGGCACACTGTGAGGCAACAGCTGGGAGTTTCCCAGGAACAAAGTGCTGTTTAACAGCTTGCTCATGCCTGCCTTCCTCTGGAAAACTGTCCAGAAGGGTATGTGATCTCCCTGGGAAACTTCTGCTGTAAGTCGCAGCTCAAGCACGGTAATTACTCATTATGAAATACGACTGCCCTTCCCTCCGTGCTCTAACTTCTTAAATGGATTACAAAACCCATGTCCTTTTTCCATTGAACAGGGATCTGTATTACAGTGCAGTGTTTAGCCATTTTACATGGGCGGTAGTGAAGTGATAGGACAAACTTTCACATTTTCAGTATTGGTTTTCTACAGATCATTGGCAAATTACCTTTCCCCCTTCAGGCATTTTCTGGACCTAAAGGCCCCAGGGATCTGCAGAGCACTGGAGAGGTTGGCAGGTTAGAAGCCCCAGTGTCAGGGCCCTCAGTGTTTCTGAGTATGAGGCCTCATGCCAGAAACAGGGCAGATCTGAGAGAGCAAGTGATGTGGACAGTCCCTGAGGCAGGAGAGAGAATCCCTGAGGCTCTCACACACCTACTTCTTTCCACCCCCTCAGATCCAGCATTACTAAAACTGGGTTTGGCAATCCTGTCTCCCCCTTTCCTGCCTAGGCCGGGCTAACTTAAAGAAGGAGGCAAAGCAGGAGGACCCCAATCCTGCACCCAGGCCTCTGGCCAAAGCACGCTGCCTTTAAAAACAAACAAATAAAACCCAGATCACTGTGAGTTCAAAGCCAGTCTGACTTATATAGCAAGTTCCAGGATAGCCAAAGCTACATAATGAGACTCTGTCTCAAAAATAAGCAAATGAGGGGCTGGAGAGACAGCTCGGCAGCTAAAGAGAACCAGCTGCTCTTGCAGAGGACCTGGATTCAGTTCCCAACAGCCACATGGCAGCTAACAGTCCATAAGTCCAGTTCCAGGGGAATCCAATGTCTTCCTCTGGCTTCCATGGGTAGGTAGTGCACCACATGGGCTACTTACATGCATGCAGGTAATATACTCATACACATAAAATAAAAAAATAATAAAAATAAAATACGAAAAATAACCAAATAAATGACCCTATCTCAAAAATAAATAAAGTAAACCGTTTCCATTAATGACCAAGTTGAGTTGTTCTCTTCCCTAGGGCTTTTCTCACACACACCCCCACACACACACCTTTACAATATGCCGGAACTTGAACAATAGACCTTCCTGAAAACGAGAGAAAGAGGCAAGCCCTTCCAGTGTCTTTTGCAAGCTGGATGCAGATCACCTCAATGCCCATGGCACCAGATTAAGCCAAATCCCAGAGCAGAGCGCAAAAGAACTCCAGGTGTGCTCAGAACCTCCCAGATTGTGTGCAGCTATTAAGTGACCTTAAGGGTACATGATTTGTCTATATAAGCGTGACTCTGGAGTCCTTGGAGGACGCGGGGGTGGGACCCTTATTCTGTGTGCCATCTCTCACATTTAAATCTCTTTTAGATGGCTTGCCTCTCAGACTTCTGTGTGGAATAAGCAAAAGAACATGGAGAGATCTGGGAACGCCAAAAGCTGAGAGCTGAGAACTAAAGCCGGCAATATTGATAACAGCAATAGCTCTTCCTCCTGGTGGAGGAATGGGGAGGTAGGGCTCATTAAGTAGTCCAGGCTAGCCTGGAACTTACTATGTTGCCCAGGCCAGTCTTGAACTCCTGCTTGGGATGGGAATTACAGGTGTGAGCCACCACACCCAGCGTTTTTCTCTCTTGAGTGGCCAGATGTCTACAACATTGGTTTATTACACTTCACTGTGGAAGTGTCACTTGGGCAGAGGCTCAGGAATCAATACAGATACTTCTAATGTGGCTGGCCCAGGGTTCCCGCTTTGAGAAACATTGGGTTCTAGATCATTTACTGGAGTGAACTCAGCTTCAAACTCATTATAAACTGCCTGTGGTTGCCCTGCCTTGAGCAAGGTCACCTTCTCTGCCTGTATTTCTCCTTCTCACGGATCACCCCGTCCTTATCCTGGACTCCTCTGGTATCATTACCGTCACCTCAACCCAAGCCAGCTTTGATGTCTACTCACGACAAGGCAGAAAGCCGCTGATGGCACTGTGTGCACTTTTAGAGCAAACCCTACACTGAAAACAAAGATTTGTTGGCATAGCTTTTATTAGTAGCTGATATACAGACACGAATTTAGCTAGGTAGCTGAGATGGCTCTGACAAAGGCCCTGCCCAGGTTTCTTAGGAAGGGGATCAGCAGACCTCAATAATGTAGGTGCTGGAACCCCACAGCCTGAAAGTATTCTCTGGCTCTACTGTTCACGAGTTTTGTAACATTCGGCAAAAGTGTTTGGGCCTTCTTGCCTTTATCCAGAGTGTGCAACAGTAATGACACTGGTTTTATGGGGCTATGGAGATAAAGGACAATTTGTATATAAAATGCTTATCACAGTGTCCAAACCAGAATAAGCATCCTAGAAATGTGAGCTATCATCTATTATCATGAAGACACCCAGTCTGTTACTCATGTGGCCTCAGGATAATAGCAGGGGTAGAGTGAAACAGGTCTCTAACTAGAGAACCTTCCCTGTGGGTTGGCTAAAGCACCTGATCTTACATTCTGAAGAATTGATTTTTCTTTTTCAATGTAAGGCTTTGCTTTCCAGTAAAGACTAAGTACTCAAGGAAGAGAAAGAGTAAGTCACTTCACTCTTACTGTAAATGAGTTGTTTTAGTTTCTTTTTGAGGCCAGAGGTTTTGAGAATTTTTTGTTGTCAAGAGCTCTACCATTGAGCAACTCCTCGACAAAACACCAGTTTTTGTTGCTTTCCTCCTCCTCTTCCTCCTCCCCCTCTTCCTCCTCCTCCTCCTCTTCCTCCTCCTCCTCCTCCTCCTCCTTTTCCTCTCTTCTTCCTCCTCTTCTCGCCACCCCCCTTTTTTGAGACACATTCTAGCTATGCAGCCCAGGCTGATCTTGAACAAATCCGATTGCTTTAGTGTCCTCTGTGACAGGACTATAGGCTTATTCCCAGTGCCTGAGACCAGGTTTTAAAGGCCTCTTCAGAAGGCAGTACAGAGACATGCGGGGGGTGGGGATGGGGCTGTAAGCCAAGCTACCCCAACTTCAGGCTGTGCCTTGCTCCCATAGTTGGGCATAATTTGGAAATCAGTGATATGTACATAAGAATTTCAGAACCAAAAACGGAAAATTCTTTCATGGAAGGAACATTATTGCCCGGACTGTATTTCTTCGTTTAAAAAAAAATTTCTTAGTTACTTGAAAAGTTCTCAACTAAGAACTTTCCTTAACAAACAAATTGGTTACCTAAAATAATATTATGGAATCTATTTCTCTTGTTTTCAATCACAAGGCACTTCAGCCTTCATCTGTGAAGATTGATTCTTATTTATTTGTTTGTTTGTTTTAATTTTTTAACTTATTGTTTTATATATATATATATATATATATATTTGTACAAGATTATGTTACAAATCAAATCTAGACCCATGTCCCCCTCCCTATTCCCCCAGCCCACCAGATTCACCATTTCAGTCAGTACTTTGATGCAGTCTTTTCTGTTGTTATATTTATTTGGTTTTTATGAGACAGGGTCTCCCTGTCCCCTAACTGGCCTGGAACTCACTATGTAGACCAGACTAGCTTCAAACTTGGAGATTTTCCTGCCTCTGCCTCCTGACTGCTGAGATTAAAGGCATGTGCCACCATGCCCAGCTATATTTGTATTTTTTTTTTTTTACTTATTTTTTATGTGTATGAAAGTACTGTCTGCATGTAGGTTTGTGCACCCATTTTGTGCATTGCCACGGAGGTCAGAAGGGAGTGTTGGATTCCCCTGGAACTGGAGTTAAAGACGGTTCTCAGCCGCCATGTGGGTGCTGGGAAACGAACCCAGGTCCTCTGCAAGAGCAGTTGGCACTCTTAACTGCTAGGCCGTCTCTCCAGCCCCTATATTTGTATTTACAAGGCAACTTACTTTATCATGCAATTGTTCTTTTCTGTTTTCTTTAAAATAAAATTTCTCCAAGGCAGAGATCTTTGTCTCCTCTGCTCCAGGAGGTTCTTAAGCATTTCCAAGGCCCTAGCTGCTGGTAGATGCTAAATATTTCATTAAA
Source organism: Rhizomys pruinosus (assembly GCA_009823505.1). Lineage (NCBI taxonomy): Eukaryota > Metazoa > Chordata > Mammalia > Rodentia > Spalacidae > Rhizomys > Rhizomys pruinosus. The sequence continues at coordinate 113,424 of VZQC01006901.1, forward strand.
CCATAATAACTGGTTTTTCATGGGATTCTTTTAAAAAAAGGAGTCAACAGTAGAGATTTGCTTTTAAAAAACCAACAATTTGATAACATGAATCAGCATCTTCAAACATGGTTACCTTTGTGTGTATGTGTGTGCATGTGCTATGTATGTGTGCACATTTGTATATGGGTGCATTCACACATGCACATGTTGTGTAGAAGCCAGAGGATGGCACTGGCTGTCTTCCTCTACTGCTCTTCACCTTAGTTTTTGAGACAGGGTCTCTCATTGAGACTAGAGCTCACTGATTGGCTAGATTGGTTAGCCAGTCTGCCACCAAGATCTGCCTGTCACCACCTCACCCTGCCTGGGATTACAGGCTTCTATGCAGGTACTAGAGACCCAAACTTGGGTTCTCGTGCTTACACAGACAGTGCTTTGATCACTGAGCCATCTCCCAGACAAATGTGATGAACTATTTTGCTGTTGTTAGTGTCCGTTTGTTTCAAACATGGTCTCATGATATAACCCTGGCTGGCCTGAACCTCACTACATAAACCAAACTGGCCCTGAATTTACTATGTAAATCTGCTTCTCCCTCCTCAGTACTGGAATAAAAGGTGTGTGCAACCTTGCTCAGCCTTTTGAGTCTTGATCTAGCAATTGTTCTTTAGACAAAAGGAAAGAAGGAGTGGCTGGAGAGATGGCTTAGTGGCTAAGAGGGTTAAGACCTCTTGCTGTTGTTCCCGGGGTTGGGTTCCCAGCACCCACACTGGGAGGCTCACAGGCACCTGTAACTCCAACTCCAGGGAATTTGATATCTTCTTTTGGTCTCTGAGGGCACCCCACACATGTGGTGTACACACAGATACACACACACATATATACATTAATACAAATAAAAATTTAAAAAGAAGTAACATTTATTTGCAAATCTATTCAAAGAAGTTTTTAAAAGGGAATAGCTGAAATATAGTTTAAATTAAGAAATTATTAAATAAATCATAGTACACCTATAAACTAGATTTCTGTGAGCCATGAAACAAACTGTTTAAAAACTCAACATGGGGCTAGAGAGATAGACTAGCAGTTAAGAGCGCCGACTGCTCTTGCAGAGGACCTGGGTTCGATTCCCAGCACCCACATGGCGGCTGAGAACCATCTTTAACTCCAGTTCCAGGGGAACCCAACACCTGCTTCTGACCTCCGCGGCATTGCACGACATGGGTGCACAAACCGACATGCAGACGGTACACTCATACACATAAAAATAAGTAAAAAAATTAAAAAAAAACTCAACAAGGTAGACTACATAGGCAAATAGAATACACGACAGGACCAATTATGAAAAAATAAGTGCATATGAAAAAACTAGTATAAATTCATTAACATGTGAGTTTATGACACACAGTATCATAAACTCGCATTGCTTTATAAAAAAAGAAAAATATATTTAATTTTAATATTTTTACTTTCCCTAATATTTTCATTGTTTCTCACTTAATATGTCACAGGCAGGGACTCATATCAAGAGAATAGCCTGTGGATCCCTTAATTAATGTCCAAAATGCATAAATATTTAATTTTGACTATTTTGTCTCTCAAACATTTGTGCAGGGTACGGTGGCTCACCCTGTAATTCCAGCTGAAAGAGAATTGTCATAAGTTCCAGGCCAGGCAGAATTACAGAGTGACACTCAAAAAAGCAAACAAACAGAAAAATGAGGATATTTGTGGGCCTCCATTTAACCTGCAAAGAGGTCAGATTAGGTGTCCCCGCCCCACCATAACTTGAAGAAAGGAGATGAGATTGCTGAACAGTGGTGGTGAAAATGCACAGCATTAAGCAATGGGTGTGATCCACAAGCAACGTGTGGTTAGCAAGTCACAACTCCATGTGTACGTTTCAAAATGCCAATTATGCCTACCAAATACTGTGGACTGTAGAAATCAAATAGTTATATATATATATATATATATATATATAGCAACGCTTTGTAAATGTAAGTAAATTATACCTAATTATACTCATTTAAATTACCCTACTGGATAATTCTAGATTTTGTTAAAAAAATTTAGTTACTAAACAAATCTATAAGTATATAATGTCTCAAGAATTTTTACCAATATTAAGATGGAATACCTTAAATTAAGATTTAACTTTCTTTTTTAAATTTTTATTTATTTATTATTTTTTATGCATATGAGTGTACTGTCTGCATGTAGGTTGGTGCATCCATGTCATGCAATGCCGTGGAGGTCAGAAGAGAGTGTCAGATTCCCCTGGAACTGGACTTAAAGACGGTTCTTAGCCGTGATGTGGGTGCTGGGAATCGAAACTGGGTCCTCTGCAAGAGCAGTTGGTGCTCTTAACCGCTGAGCCATCTCTCCAGCCCCAAGATTTAATTTTCGAAGCTGGAGGGATGGTTCAGGGATTAAGAGCTCTGGCTGCTCTTGCAGAGGACCTGGGTTCCATTCCCAGCACTCACGTGGTGGCTAACAACTGTCTATAACTCCAGTTCCAGAGGATCTGATGGCTCTTCAGGCCTCCTCAGGTACTGCATGACACCAGTACATTCACATACATGCAGGGAAAAATTCATACACATAATAAAAATAAAAATTTTAAAACAAAGTTTAACTTTATAAACAATTGGTAATTGTTACTGAAACCGATGCCCTTACTAGTGTATTTCTAAGATTTGGGCATCAGGGGGCGCCAAAAGAACTCTTGCCTAGTCAGTCTCCCTCCTTTTGAAATCATAAATCACAGTTCCAAGATGTTAGATGTTCATAATGGCAATGAGTGTAGTTAAGTCCATTTCTGAAAAGCAAAACAAAACCTAGTATGTAAAGGATGTATAGAATATAGAAGGCAGACAGGTTCAAGGTCATGGAGCCATGATGGGACAATATGACAGCTATAACGAGTCACTTTATTATTTGCTTTCAATTGAAATCTACTTAGCTGAGAAATTGGTATTGTATGGCATGATTGAACATATTTAAAGTTAAACTAATAACATTAGGAATAGGGTAGACTAGATCTTATTGAGAATTAATTCTGGGTCTTAACTCTTTCTGACTTCACTGTTTTTGTGTGATTTGATTTTTGATTATTTTTTTTGTAATTTGAAAATATTTTCCAAAACAAGGTCTTAGACAATGATATGCCTCACCAACACCCAGAGCATTTATAAGAATTGCCACCCAGTTATCTGTGGAATCAGACACTGTGGAGGTAAAGACAGTTAATATGTTAACCTTAAGCATCTCCAAGGAACATTTGGGAACCATTTCACAAATCATTGTCAGCCTTAAAACAGCAAAGCCAGATGATAATTCAAATGTTATTGCCTGCCATAGAATAGTTTTGTTCAATTTAGGTAGATGCCAAGCTGAAATAAGAGGTCAAAAGAAAAGCTGTGAAGAATACTCATACTCACCTGTCGCAGGTGTTTTGTGGGCGAAGGGTGAACTCCAGGGCTGCCAGTACCTTTTACCTGTTTCTTGACATCTCACTTGAAATTCATACTTGGTGTTTGGCTCCAAGTAGAATTCTGACTGTTGCGCACGTGTGAAATTGGTGTCAAATTCTTTAACCTAAAATAGATGCACAATGGTAGTAAAGCAATGTGGTGTGCTTGAGAACACCCCTTGACAGAAGATGTAAAAGACACATGCTAGATTCTGGGCCTTCTAGACCCTAGGAAACAAGGAGAAAGACACTTTGTATAACACACACACACACACACACACACAATCACACAGATGCTTTAAAATTACAAGCAAAATTCAGATGGATACACTCCACTTTGGAATGGCTGATTTTTTTTTTTTTGAGACAGGGTCTCCCTACAGCCCCAGATGTCCTGGAACTCACTCTGTAGACCAGGCTGGTCTTGAACTCACAGAGATCCACCTGCCTTTGCCTCCCGAGTGCTGGGATTAAAGGCGTGCAACTCTCTTTCTGTAGTTGATATTTTGTTCCTTTGTTTTGGGGTGTGTGTGTGTGTGTGTGTGTGTATCTGATGTAGTCTAAGCAGGCCTCAAACTTGGTAGGTAGCTGAACTTCTGACCCTCCACGTCCAGCGCTAAAATTTCTGGCATGCACCACTGTGCCCAGTTTTAAATTTAGGGCCCTGTGCATGACAGACAAGCACTCGACCAATCCCTGGTCCTCTTTGCAGTGCAATATTTAGATCAATTTTCCCTGAATGATGAAATGATCTCATTTCCTCATAAAAACTGGAAAAAAATTACTCATAAGCTAAGTTGTTAAATTAGTCCCGATTTGACATTTATGTAAATTATACAAAGACTAACATGTATGTGTGTGCAAAAGTGAATGAGAGAGAATAAAACAATATTTAAGAAAGTTCCAGTTCCAGGGGAATCCGACACCCTCTTCTGACCTCCGCGGGCATTGAGACACCGGGTGCACAAACCTACATGCAGACAGTACATTCATACACATAAAATAAATAAATAAATAAAATTTAAAAAAAAGAAAGTTTTGAACTATCAAACTCCAATGGAAGTAAGAAAGATAATAGCTCAAGAATGAATTTACAGTGTTTATTTTGTTGTTGTTTTTTCTCTGGGGTGCTCTAATCTGCAATTAAACAAAGTAAAAAAAAAAAATCACCCCATATAAGCTGGTTCAGCTGGGAAGGAGGACTCACAGGATGTGCATAGAGCACTTCCAGGATGGGGTAGAAGCGATTCACTGAAAGAGGAGATGCAGGAAACAGTGGCATTAGCTGCCCTCGGCGTGAGCACAGTCCTGCCTTCCCAGATTTTAGCCACGTGGTTTCTAGCATTCACTTATCTCCTGAGGATTCAATCTTCTTCTTTAATAAAAAGTCGTATTGGGACTGGAGATATGGTTCAGTAGTTAAGTTCTTACAGGTTCTGTTCCCAGAACCTACATGGCAGCACACAGCTGTCTATAACTTTCATTCTAGAAGATCTGATGACCTCTTGTGGTCTCCTTGGGGATTACATGTGTGTGGCACACAACATGCAGGCAAAACATTTTTACACATTGGAAAAAAAAAAAAAGAGGACAAGGCCCAGCAGTGGCACACCCTTATATCCAGCACTTGGGAGGTAGGGGCAGGCAGATCTCTGTGAGTTCAAGGCCAGCCTAGTCTACATAGAGAGTTCCAGGTCAGCTAGGGCTACAGGGAGGCTCTATCTCAAAAAGATCAACAAACAGGGCTGGAGAGATGGCTTAGCGGTTAAGAGCGCTGACTGCTCTTACAGAGGACCCGGGTTTGATCCCCAGCACCCACATGCGGGCGCGAGAACCGTCTGAAACTTCCAATTCCAGGAGAACTCCAGTTCCAGGGGAATCCGACGCCCGCTTCTGACCTCCGTGGCATTGCGCGGACACGGGCGAACAGACTTGCATGCAGACAATACATTCATACACATATACAGAAATAAATAAAATTTTTTTAACAAAAAAAAAAAAGATCAACAGAGTAAGTAAGAATGAAAAGCCGAAAAGAGGGAGCTGCTCAATATGGCAGTTTGAAGAGGAGAAACCAAGGAGCCCAGTGCCCTCCAGGGATCTGACTGAAATTTAGGTTTGAATCGAGGGCAAGAAGCACAGGCAACTAAGCAGTCAGGGTCAAGGTGTGGGTCACTCATCACCAGGGGTTATGTGTGTGGGAAGGTGTTTCTTTCGACTATTTTCATTCCTGATAGGACAGTTACACTAGGTAAACTAAACCTAATGAAATTAATGTATGTCTCTCTGTCTCTATGTCACTTATGACACTATTGATTTGGGGAATCTGGTCTTATTCTATAATTTAGCTTACATAGTAGCTGGTGTGTCTCCCTCTTGCCATTTCTTACATCTTTTTTTTCTAATTTTACTTATTTTTTATGTGTATGAGTGTACTTGCTGCATGTAGGTTTGTGCACTCCATGTCATGCAATGCCACGGGAGGTCAGAAGAGAGGTGGATTCCCCTGGAACTGGAGTCAAGACGATTCTCCACCACCATTGCGGGGTGCTAGGGATCAAACTTGGGCTCTCTGCAAGAGCAGATTCGGCGCTCCTAACAACTAGAGCATCCTCCAGACCCCATTTCCTTACATCTTTACATGTCTCAACCTAGTCCTGGAATCCAGGAAGAGATATATGAGTTGAAGTTCCCTGAGGAAGCTAAATCTATGTTAAGATCCTGCAGCCGGGCGTGTGGCGCACACCTTTAATCCTAGCACGGTGGAGGCAGAGGCAGGTGGATCTTTGAGAGTTTCAAGGCAGCCTGGTCTCACGAGGAGTTCCAGGACAGGCTGGACTACAGGGAGACCTTGTCTCAAAAGACCAAATAAAAAAAAAAAAAAAAAAAGAAAAAAAAAAAAGATCCTGCAGACTCTCATCTTGGTTGATCAGGATAGCCTGACTGTGGAGAGATGGAATGTTGTAGTTCATACCCCAAATTTTCTTGGGCTATCTTAAGCCCTTTAATAGCCATTTGCCTTAATTTTTGTATCTGACCTAACATGCTCTTTCTTATTTAGGTAAACTGCTCAGAATGCATCACTGAGCATAGCAGACCTCTAAAGCTGAGAGTACTCCATCCTCATATTATTTATGGGAGTAATCAGTCACAGTGGAAATAAGGAGACTGCTCAAGGTTGCATAACTTGAAAGCAGAGGAAAGAGGCTTCGAATGCCAGAGCTTTGATCTCAGCCACAGGCTTTCCTGAGATAGCTGTCTGACACTGCCCTGCAGCAATATCTGAGGGAGGCCATGCCCACAGCAGACTGAGGTGAGGGGAGGTCCCCTCTCTTTTGTAACTTTCCACTCTTTTTGACTCTGACCCTCGTGTATCCCCACCGGGAGGCATGACCCAGATAAGAATGTAAGGCAATGCTTCACCCTGGCTATCTCAGACTTGGCCAAGAAATCTAGGAAGAAACAGCAGTTCACCATTTTCAGTGTCAGTAGCTGTATTTAAGAAGCATGGTAGGGGGCTAGAGAGATGACCTAGTGGTTAAGAGCGCCGAATGCTCTTGCAGAGGACCCGGATTCGATCCCCAGCACCCACATGGTGGCTGAGAACCGTCTTTGACTCCAGTTCCAGGGGAATCCGTCGCCCTCTTCTGACTCCGCCACATTGCATTGCATGACACGGGTGCACAGACCTGCATGCAGATAGTACACTCACACACATAAAAAATAAAAAATAAATAAATTAAAAAAAGAAGCATGGTAGAGGACATGTGGGCTTTGTATTGAAACCTGATGTTTTCATTTTCAAGTTATCCACTGGGTACCTGGAGTGATACAGAATCTGGAGGGGCGTCTTAGTTAGGCTTGACCTCTTTCTGGCTCTACTTCATTTTAATAAAGGGAGGAGTTACAGCTACCTGTTACAAAGGATTGTTACAAGGATTGCTGAAGAGAACGGATATGACAGAGGTGAGGGGGACACGCGGCACCTTTACAATTGTTGCATAGCAGTTTCCTCTGAATTAGAGTGTTTCCTTGAGGAAGGGGGTGTCTTCAAGTCCAGGAGGTAAAGAACGGATTACATGCCCAGGAGAATAGAAACCTGCAAGATTCCAGAGGGCCCCTCTCCAGTAGAATACCGGAAGTAATCAGCTACTAAGAGGAGGCTCTGACCAGCCAAGCTGTACAAAGACAACTGTGACTGCCCGCCAGGCGAGCTTCCAGCGGTCCTGGGATGAGCTTTTCCACAAGGCGGCGGCATTTTTGAGTCATCTCTGCTCCTTGTAAATAACCCTGCCTACTCCTGTTAACAACCGCAATAAAAACTCACTGATTCACCAAGTTGGACATTGGTGCAATCATTACTTTGGTCTGCAGTGGGTTCCTTTTCTGGGGTGAGTAGATGTGTGTGTGTGTGTGCTGGTCTCCCCAGGATAAGTCTGTCAGCATTGTCTGTAAGGGCCCGTATGTACTTTGTATTATAGAAAGAGATCTGCAGATACATAGTGTAAGTAGCCCAGCATCACTGCTAAGCTTGCTCTGAGCTAACCAAAATGGCGACGGGAGGAATGCAAGTTTCAACCGGCTTGAGTATTTGTGAATCCTGAGGTGGAGTGACCATCAGGCATCTCAGAGGCTAGGCTTCCCACATGACTAAAGGAGCTAATAGGACTGTGGAATAATCTAATGGCTTAGTCCTGATTAGCTATAAACTCTGTCAACTGGCGTGTCTGAGGAAGTGAGGTATCTGGGAACTTTTCCTCTGCCTCCCAGACTGGAGGCTCTCTGAGCAGAGTGCATTTGTGACTTCTGATAAAAGGGAAGGTTTTGAAAAGTGAGATCAGAACCAGCAAGGTGACTCAGCGGGTAATAGTGCTTACTAAGTGTGATGACCTCAGTTGGATCCCTGTACCCACAGGGTGGAAGGAGAGAACAAACTCTTCCAAGTTGGCCTTTGACCTCCACACATGTTCTGTGGCACAGACCTAGGCGCGCGTGCGCGTGCACACGTACACATTAATAAATGTAAAAAAAATTGTTGCTGTTAAGGTGGGATGAAAGCAGAGCATGATAGTGCGAGTCTGTAAATTTGCAATCCTTGCATTCGGGAACTGGAGGCAGAAGGATTGAAAGTTTCAGGCCAGGCAGGCTAGGCTACATGGTGAAGACTACTTTATTATTTTCTTTTTTTTTGGTCTTTTCTAGACAGGGTCTCCCTATAGCCCCAGCTGTCCTGGAACTCGCTCTGTAGACTAGGCTGGCCTTGAACTCACAAAGATCTGCCTGCCTCTGCCTCCCAAGTGCTAGGATTAAAGGCGTGCGCCGCCACACCTGGCTATGTTATGATTTTATTAATGAACCTCAAATAAACACTTACAAGTCCCTATTGCCACAAAGCACTGACCCTCGAGTTAATGACAAACAGGATGAAAGCCTGGCATCTCTGCTTTCACTTGGGGGTCTATCTCCTTTTTTTTTAATGTTTTATTTTTATTTATTTATTTTTTAAAATTTTATTTATTTCTTATGTGTATGAATGTACTGTCTGCATGCAGGTCTGTGCACCTGTGTTGTGCAATGCTGCAGAGGTCAGAAGAGGGCATCGGATTCCCCTAGAACTGGAGTCAAAGACGGTTCTCAGCCACCATGTGGGTGCTGGGGATCGAACCCGGGTCCTCTGCAAGAGCAGTCAGCGCTCTTAACTGCTAGGCCATCTCTCCAGCCCCTCTCCTTATTTTCATAGAAGGCACAGTGCTTTCATCTTGAGGTGCTTTGGATTCCAAGAACAGCAAAATGTCCCAGCATGGAGCACCCCTCGGCCACGCAGATGAGGGCCATTACCCTGATGGAGAGGCCAATCTGAGAGCAGCACTAATCACCTGAGTAGCACCATAGCCCCATAAGCAAGGACTTCCGCAGACCGCCTTGCAGGACCAGAGTGGAAACCATAATCAATTATCATTTCTCATATTCTCTATTTAGACCTAAACCTTATGTTGGTACCTGAAGACAAACTTGGGGCCACTGGACACTTTAATTGTTTCTCTTTCCATGGTGGCCATAGCCAATTAGTCTCTTCTGTCTGCTATTCAATCAACTCTTTAATTAGTATACTGGAGAAAAGTAGCCAAGTTTAGCTTGTCAGGACTACCAGAGGCCAAGCTTATACCCTAAAAATTCTGCTTCTGAAGTTTCTACTTATCCCTTTCCTAAGACATTTGGCAATTTACTATTGTAGTTAATATTCAGTATTTAAATATTTTTTATCATTTATTTTTATTTTATATGTATGAGTGTTTTGCCTAAATGTATGTAAGTGAATCCATGTCGAGCAATGACCAGGAGGTCAGAAGAGGGTGTCAGATCCCCTGGAACTGGAGCTACAGGTGGTTGTTAGCCACCATGTGAGTGCTGGGAATCGAACCTGGGTCCTCTACAAGAGCAGAGCCATCTCTCCAGCACCCCCATACTCTCAGTAATTAAAGATAGCTAATTGGTCTAGAAATTCACTTTTACTTTAATCTCACCTAGACTAAGGCTTACAGAATTTGAATCGTGCATTTTTAATTTAAAAAGAGCTATGTCTTAGTTCTCCATCTTGAATAATTTCCCCCATGGATGGCTGTCGAATTTTAGCATAAATTGCTTAAATTTTATATCCATGATTGCAGATGTAATTTTCATCCTAAGAGACAATTACCAGGAACTAAAAATAGATCGATCCCATTTAGCTGAAGAGTCAGTCTATTTTTGTAATTTACAGAAGGCAGAAGACCTTTACAGGAAACAAGTGTTTGGAAGCAGAAGTAATAATTAAGACTTGAGTGTTTCAAATATCATACCAGCAGACAAAAACATGAGAAGTGAATTTTTTTAAGGCCAGGTTGAACATTGATAATTGGCTTTTCTTTAAATAATTCACTCATATGCGAAGGAATAATGAAAGCTTAGCTTACATTCCAGGTTTGGCTTGTTGTTGCCTTGTATCTCATTTCACAGGAGACATTTTCAATCATGGTTTTGCTATTCCAATGAATTATGGTCTTAGCCACAGTAGCATTTATAGTCTCAGCACTGGAAATGATGGCTGCAGAAGGTATCACTAGAAAAAGAAAAAACAAAAAAGCAGTTTAGAAACTTCCCTAAAGGGATATCCACCACTATGCCTTTAATCCTAGTACTTTGGAGGCAAAAACAGGCAGATCTCTATAAGTTTGAGGCTAGCCTGGTCTACATAGTGAGTGCCAGGGCAGCTGGGGCTACAAGGAGAATCTGTCTCAAAAATAAAATAAAATAAATAAAAACCTTTCATAAAGGGCTAGAGAAATGGCTCAGTGGTTAGGAGCACTGGCTGATCTTGCAGAAGTCCCACATTTGGTCCCCAGCACCCAGATGGCAGCTAACAACTGTCTGTAACTCCAGTTCCAGGGGATCCATTGCCCTCTTCTGACCTCTGCAGGCATTGAATACACGGATGTACTTAAACACATATGCAAGCAAAACAATACACATAAAATAAAACTTCCTGAGGAAGAAATTAGTATCTTTTTACCATTATATAGGCATGTCAAAACTCAAAGGACAAAACCCCACCAAATTCATGATCTAAGTAACAGCTAATGAAACTTGCCTTGTTTTCTGATCTATAATACAGGAGAGAAGTGCTGTTATTTACGCAGGTAAATAGAGAAATGTAAAAACTAAAGATTTGTTTTCTAGTAGCATGATCTTGCAAAGGACTAAACAGCATAAAAAAAAAAAAGCAAAATTAGTTTAATCACAGAGGTTACTATAGTTAACGATCATCACCTGAATTCTCCTTTTGATAGTATAAGCTTCTTTTAACAAGAATCAGTTTTCAAAATTTTCAGGAGTCAAGAAAGTAGATCAGGGCTGGAGAAATGGCTCAGTGGTTAAGAGCACTGACTACTCTGGCAGAGGACCCAAGTTCAATTCCCAGCACACACACAGCTCCTAACAACCATCTGAACCTCCAGTTCCAGGGAATCTGACTCTTTCTTCTGACCTCCATGGGCACTGTACAACACGAGTGCTCTTATGTACATGCAGGCAACACACTTTTTTTTTATTATTGTTTATGTGTTTGAGTGTACTGTCTGAATGTAAGTTTGTGCACCCGTGTTGTGCAATGCCTCGGAGGTCAGAAGAGGGCGTCGGATTCCCCTGGAACTGGAGTTAAAGATGGTTCTTAGCCGCCATGTGGGTGCTGGGAATCGAACCCGGGTCCTCTGCAAGAGCAGTCGGTGCTCTTAACCGCTAGGCCACCTCTCCAGCCCCAAAACACACTCTTATACATAAAAAAGTAAAAATTTTAAAATAAAAAGAAATTAGATGTTCAGGTTCTGAGACTACTTAAAACCACTTAAGTACCATCAAAGCTATAAATTATCCTTCTCCTCCTATCTCCCACCTGAGTTGGGCCTGGCCATTGGACATTCTGATACCAGTCAAGATGATCAGAATCAAAATGTAGTGTCTGTGTCAAGTCCTAACATCAGAAGGTAAGTGAAGCTGGGAGGTGGCAGAGAAAGGACATTCAGGGCCATGTGTCTGATAACAAGATGTATCACAAAGCACTCTGCCAGAGCCAGGACACACACAGGAAGCACTCCTACAGTGTCTGTCTAGCAGCTGCCTGACCAAGGCTGGGCTGGCAACATCTTTGTTACTGCTCTTTGTAGTCAAAGATAATTGGTCCAAAACAGCTTATGCAGCCTTCTCATTTTGCCTTTGAAAACTTCTTGCCTCATCCTACAGTTGATTACGGCCTGTGTATTGCACTGCTGTGCCCGGACAAACCAATTCATCCTTGAAGACCCTCTTTGCTTGCTTTTAGGTTGTCAGGAACTTTGGCAGAAAGCTCTGAGGAGAAATCAAAAGTATGCTTAGTTTGTTGAGACACGCAGCTGGCAGCAGAAGAGGTTGAGTATGGAAGAGCAGAGCAAGGAAGAGCTAGCTAGCTTTTAGGTTTGGGCCAACTCAAACTTTTGTAAATAAACATATTTAAAGCACGTGCTAGAATGTGGTAAGACTTGGTTGTTAAATCTATGGCTCTCATTACTTAATGTTTCAAACATTCCTACCAGATGTTACATTGCTAGAAAAACTATTAAATCCATCATGAATATTATATGTTTAGGTTCCACTTGTATTAAAGCAAATTATAAAACAGATTATAGCTGTGCTGTTTCTCCAACGTGTATTTATATCCATGTTTACACTGCGGGGAGAATTAATGTTCACGGTAGCTGCCGGGAGACCCTGCTCTATGTCTTAATTTATTTCTCTTCTCTGTATTTCAGCTTGGCCTTCTTAATGTAATTAAAGCCCAAGCCTATTATATGGATATTGCTCTCAGGAGAGCCTTCTCTGCTCAGTTTCAAATGAAGCAGTTCATTTATCTAACTTGCAGTATCTTTTTCTTGAAGTGTCACCCAATAAAACCAACTCATTAGTTAATACTCTGGTGACTTTGTTGACTTGAGCCTCCTCCACAAGAGGGTGAGGAATGGGGTAGGGACACTGGGGAGGAGGGGAAAGGAAGGGGAAGAAGAAGGAGAAATAACAATCCCAAACCTCAGTTCGCAGTGTGAGGTGGAGGCTTGCTGAGCTTTCCCTCCATGGGTGGGAAAGCTAACTTGCTGTTAAGTACAGCAAGTCAGTGAGTCTATGGTGAATCTTACTAGCTGAAGGATCTTGGGCAAAAATATTTCATCATTTTCTTCATCGGTAAAATGGGGAGAGTACTACCATATATGGTTGTTCCCAAAAGTGAATGTAATGTGTGCTAAGTTTCTGAACTGTAGTCCATGTTAAGATAATAATTATAGTGAGGTGGTATATGCCTTTGATCCCTACTTCCTGAGTAGGAAGTAGAGACAGGTGGATCTGTGTGACATAGAAGCCAGCCTAGTCTATGTGGTGAGTTCCAGGCCAGCTGTGCTACAAGGAGACCCTGTCTCATAAACAACAACAACAAAAGATCATAACTATAAAAATAAAACTGCTAGTGATTATACTTTTGTTCCTACAAATGACACCATTGAAGTGACACTGAAGAGGCTGCACACGTCATTAATCTATCTAGAGAGACCTGTTTTAAGAAAAGAGTATGTTGTACTGGAGAGATGGCTCAGTGGTTAAGAGTACTGGCTGCTCTTGCCGAGGCCTCACGTTTGGTTCCCAGCACCCACATGGTGGTCAATAACCTTCCATAACTCCAGTTCCAGGGGATCTGATGCCCTCTTCTGAAAACACATGTTTTTGCTTATTTCAAATAAACTTGGAGAATTTGAGGTCAGCCTGGACTTAGCTCTGAGCAGCAGGCTTCCCATTTCTCTAGTTCCCTCTGGGATAGGTGGGAGGGCTGAGCTCCTCTGTTTGGGTAGGTGACAAATGGTGCAATGGCCCTTCCCCCTTCCAGCTCCTGTCCCTTCACCTTACACTTTTTTTACCTATATTTTTTTTAAACCACGTGGTGTAGTCCTCTGTTTCTTAGAGAGAACACTGAAAGCAATAACTCTTCCTCCAACAAGCAGAATCAACTCTTTACTCTGAAGAGAAAAGCCAGATGCTCATGACCAGCTCAGAAGAGGAATTCTCACATCCCCAAAGTCCAGACCAGAATTAGGTCCTTCTGCTATAAGGCAATGTGGGCCACGTCAGGAGCTCAAACTGTTCTCTTCCAGGCCTGATGGCCTCACAGCCCAGCCTTGGCCTGCAGGCTCATCAGCATCAACTCCAGGTCTCTCCTCTTTATTAGGCTGCTCTCCTCCAGACTGGTTGACTTGAGTTCCTAAGTGGAGAGGAATTGAGGCCTTGAAGGGAGGAGAGTCGGAGCAGTAACTGGGACACTGGAAGGTAGAAATCAGGAACAACTTTGCATCTTGTTTCTGGGATTCTTTGCGCATATAGGAAATGATGGGATTTCACCATCTTCTTTTTAAAAATCAAAACCAATGCAATCACAAGCATAGTCTCCCTCTTCTCTCCAACTCCTACCATTCTTGCATCTCCCCTCCCACTGAAAACCCAGACAAGCAAGAGTACAGCACGGGTGCAATTACAAACATGCAGGCAATGCACTCAGATACATAAAAGGAAAATAATAAAAATTAAAATATGTATAAAGAAAAGAGTATATTTACTGCATCTTACATCAAAATGTAAGCTTAAAAAAATGTACAGACATGAAGAGAACTGTAGTTCCTGAGACTACGCAACGAAACAGAGTTATTGGTCATCACCATAGTCAACAGTGTGTTTTAAAGTCCAGTATTTCAAATGTGGATGCTAGTGCCAATTACCTAGTTGTAAGTATTTCTTGTGTAGGGCCCCCTGAGCTTTTGTCCAAAGCAGTTGGGTGTAATGCATATTGGAAACAACAACAACAACAACAACAGAAAGGACTGCATCAAAGAACTGACTGAAACAGTGAACTTCTGCTCAAAACAGTCAACTTCCTCATGGAGAATATTGAGAAAGACTGAGAAAGAGATGAAAAGCATGTTTGGCAGAATGCATGAGCTCT
>VZQC01006901.1:132630-150614 GCA_009823505.1 Rhizomys pruinosus
CCGAGACCCTCTTCTGACCTCCGCGGCCTTGCACGACATGGGTGCACAAACCTACATGCAGACAGTACACTCATACACATACAAAAATAAATAAAATTTTTTTTTAATTTAAAAAAAATTAAATGCATTCAAGCCAGGTTCGGTGGCACAACCTTTAATCCTAGCACTTGGGAGGCAGAGGCAGGCGGATCTCTGTGAGTTCAAGGCCAGCCTGGTCTACAGAGTGAGCTCCAAGCAAGCTGGGACTTAAAGGGAGACCCTGTCTCAAAAATACAAAAAAAATTAAATGCATTCATAGCCAGGCATGGTGGCGCACACCTTTAATCCTAGCACTTGGGAGGCAGAGGCAGGTGGATCTTTGTGAGATCAAGGTCTACAGAGCGAATTCCAGGACAGCTGGGGGTACAGGGAGACCCTGTCTCAAAAAGACAAAAAAAAAAAAAATTAAATGCATTAATATGGTCATATATGGATATTTATATATTTAAACATTTTTTATTCTAAATTCTGTTTCTCTTCTGATTTTAAATGAAATTAAACATTTGCATGGACTCCTCAAAGCATTGTAGACCTTAGGTACTAAGCTTATAGTACCCATTGGTTAACCTGGCCCTGCACATACTTAAATAGATGAATCATGTCTGGGATGGAACTTAGCAGGGAGTTTCAGGGTCAGGCATTTTCAGTGGGACATTTATTTCTCCCAGAATGTCAGGTAAGGAATGTGGATGAGAGAAATGTCAGGATGGGTTGAGAGACTGAGGGAGCAAAGAAATGCCGACTTTACAGGAAGAAAAACACTCCAGCATATTCTAAACCAAATAAATGAAATGATAAGACATTTCGACAAAGTCCATCAAGTCCTCAGAATCATAAAAGTATAAGAAGTATCTCCAGGCTGGGTGGGGCGGCCACGCCTTTAATCCCAGTACTCAGGAGGCTGGTGGGTCTCCGTGAGTTCCAGGTTGACCTGGTCTACGCAGTGAGTTCCAGGCTAGCCAGTGCTACATAGTAAAGGAAAGAAAGAAAAAGGAGTTCTCAGTGGAACAGGCCAAGTCAAAATGACGTCTAAGACCAGCTGGTGGGTTGGGATTTATCCTGCTACTGATGGGGAAGAGACTGCAAACAAGAGGCTCTACACTGTTTCAAGAGGCCCTGGGTCTGTGGGCTTCTTCGTGAAGGGTAGACTGATGGCCTTTAATCTCAGCTCTCAGGAGGCAGAGGCAGCCAGATTTCTGGCCAGCCTGGTCTACATAGTCATTTCTGGCAGCCAGAGTTTAAGGCCAGCCTGGTCTACTAGTGAACTCCAGGCCAGCTGGGACTAAAGGGAGACCCTGTCTCAAAAAGACCAAAAAAAAGGAAAAAAAAGGAAAAAAAAGGAAAAAAAAAAAAAGTGGTGCAAGGGAAAGAATAAATTTAAGATAATCTAGAGTTGAACTGTTAATCTGAAGTGAGGGTCAACGGGGAGGGACGTGAAACATTTTGAATGTGGAACGGCCTGGGCATGATACATACCCATAATTCCATGAGCTGGGAGGTGGAGTCAGGACGACCTGGTGTTCAAGGTCATTCTTGGCTACGTAAGTAAGTAGGATTGAATGTACCTGGCAGCTGGTTGGATAAGGAGTCATTTGTGGCTGAAAATGATGGAGAGGATAGCAGAAGAGGGGGCTAGGAACAGGAGGAACTATTAAATACACTTCAAATTATATCAGCATTTTTTTTTTTTTTTGCGGTTCTCAGCCTCAGCCTTTAACGGCTGCGCTATCCCTCCAGCCCTATATCAGCATTTTTATAGCTTAATAATTGAGGATCTGTGGCCAGCCCATTAAACTTGGTAAATTCCAAATGTTTTGTGTTAAAACTGCAAATTTTGCTAGTCAGTATTGCCTTTGGACAGCAAGTCAGAGTAGATGACAGGTTGGCACCCTGCGGACTTTCAGCCCCTATGGGATGGAAGCCTGAGTGCACCTCTATTTTTTTTTAATATTTTATTTTTACTTTTTTATGTATATGAGTGTATTGCCTGCATATATGTAAGTGCACTGTGTTGTGCAATATCTGCAGAGTCAGAAGAAGGCATCAGATTCTCCTAGAACTGGAATTATGAATAGTTGTTGCCACCATGTGGGTGCTGGGAATTGAATCCAGGTCCTCTATAAGAGCAGCCAGTGCTCTTAACATCTGAGACATCTCTCCAGCCCCCTGTGCCTCTATTTTTAAATTTCTCTCTTTTTTGAAAGAAAAAGCATTTTTCTTTCGTGTGTGTGTGTGTGTGTGTGTGTGTGTGTGTGTGTGTGTAGCTCAGAGGACAACCTGTGGGAGTCAGTTCTTTCCTCCCACCATGTAGATCCCAGGAATTAAACTCCTGTCATCAGTCATGATAGAAAGCCCCTTTACCTGCTGAGCTATTTCCCTAGCCCTCACCTTTTTTTTTTTTNCCCTGTAGCCCCAGCTGTCCTGGAACTCACTATGTAGACCAGGCTGACCTTGAACTTACAGAGATCCGCCTGCCTCTGCCTCCCGAGCGCCATGATTAAAGGCGTGCGCCACCACGCCTGGCTTCACCTTTTCATTTTAAATAACTCTTTTTCATGACACACTGAAAAGTCAACTACCTACCTAAGAAAACTAAGCATGTATTTATTTGTTTATTTTAATTTATGTATGACTGTATTGCCTGCATGTGTGTAAGTGCATCCATGTGATACAGTGCCTGTGGAAGACAGAAGGGGAGATTTGGGGGGTTGTTAGCCACCATGTGGGTGCTAAGATTCAAACCCTGGCCTTCTTCAAGGACAGCCAGTGCTCTTATCTGCTGAGCCATCTCTCTAGCCCCAGGCATGTTTTAGCTGCCCTTAGTTATTTTCCTTCTTTTGACAGCTAAGCCAATGGTTTAGGCTTTATATTCTCCATCACTATATTGCTTATAAACTATACTTTGTGTGACATTGCAAAATTTCAACACCACCGGAAAGTCAAGCACACTGAACCTTTCCATTTTTTTAGAGTCTCTGAAGTAGCTCAGGCTGGCTTCAGACACCCTGTGTAGCTGAATTTCTGCTCCTCCCAAGCTCTGGGGTTACAGGCATGTGCTGCCACATCCACTTTATTAGGAGTTGGGCCTTCACCCAGCCTGGTGGTACTCGCCTTTAATAGTGTTAGGGAGGCAGAGGCAGCCAGATCTCTGTGAGTTCAAGGCCAGCCTGGTCTACATAGTGAGTTTCAGGCCAGCTGTGCTTACAGGGAGACCTTGTTCTCAAAAAGAACAGAAAAAAAAAAAAAGAGTTTGGCCTTGAACCCAGGGCTCTGCATGCTAGGCAATCATTGTAACAACCAGTCACATTCCCAGCCCCCAAATTTTTATTTAAAAAATTCCGTTTTTATTTTATGTGTATGAGTGTATTGCCTGCATGCGTGTAAGTGTCCTGGTGTCATGCAATGCCCATGGGGGTCAGACGAGGGCATAGATTCCCCTGGAACTGGAGTTATGGATGGTTGTTAGCCACCATGTGGGTGCTAGGAATCTAACCTGGGTCCTCTGCAAGAGCAGCCAGTGCTCTTAACCTCTGAGCCACCTCTCTAGGATCCAGATTTAATTTCTAACAAATGGAAACACTTCACAAATACTTAATTTGTGCATATCCTTAATTGGGGTCATCTGCATCTTTGCACCATTCCAAGCTGTGGAGGCAAGGACCGTCTTAGTATCTTTATCTAACCCCTTCAGCTTCTTTCTGTTCCAGGAGACTGCATAGAATTTGTAAGGAAGATAGAGCTTAAAAGTCACTATCATTTCATCCTTCAACTTCCACTCTAGCTCCTTTTATTATTGCATGCCTGCTTAGCAAATCCCAAATTTCACAATACCCCAGCAGCAATCAGAACCTGCCAGTCATTTATGTCTTTGGTAATTCAAGCGCCATGATGGCAGAGAACACAGGTAAGAGGAACTAGTTTATGGTCTAACCCGCATATGTGTTTATGAATTGAAACTCCACAGAACTTGGTTCTGCCACAGCAAGGCAACCTCAGTAGGTGATCAGTCATTGGAGCCATCGTAGGGGTGGGGGCTAAATGCATGCAGGCCAGGTAACTCAGGGCTTAATTTCCAGTGTGCTTTCCAGCACAGCCTCTGCTCTCCTACCAGCAGTAAGGCATTATGAGCACCACGGTGGGTAAGAAGGACGTGTTGATGCAGAAGCCTAGTTCTGACCTCAGAGGGGGGATATCAGATAGTTTATTTTGAAGCCAAATATGAGTCAACATAGGCCCAGACACACAGATTTGGTTTACCCTGAATTTTCATGTTCCAATGTAGTAGCAATTTCATGGAATTTTTATAGAAACAGAACAACGAAAAGTCATAAATCAAGACAAATTGGTGGAGATATCACAAAGGTGAGTGATAGGAAAGTGGCCTTAAATACTATCTGTCTGTTAGGCCTCTTAGCCCTTGGGTCAGTGGAAGCAGGCTGGCTAAATTAATGCATTCTGGAAGGTTTTGATCCGTTAGCCACAGGATCTTAAATCAGCCACGTAGTGGGCAAGGAAAGGCTATTAGAGGCTAAAAATGGCCCATCACAAATGGTAATTAGACCTTGGACCTGCAACATTCCAAACTCTACAGTCATTGAAATTTTAATCAGTTGATCAGTCTTGCAGAAGATATGGTTTGAGGGGTGGAGAACTTTTGTTCACACATTTATTATGTTGACTAACTGGACAAGGCTTGGGCTTTAGAGACATACACAGGTTCAACTTGCAGCTAGACACCTTTGTAAGTTGTAGTACTTAGAGCTAGTGATTTACCCTCCAGCCATTTTGGTTTACTTGTCTGTAGTGAATGTAGAAGAGTAAGTGTTCTAGTTTGCTTTCAATTGCTGTAACAAACACTCTGTCCAATACCAATTTGGGGAGGAAGAGGTTTAATTGGCTTACATCTCCCAGGTCACACAGTTCATCACTGAGGTAGCCCAATGTAGGAACTCAGGGCAGGAACCTGGAGGCAGGAGCTGAAGCACAGGCCATGGAGGAATGCTGCTTACTGGCTTGCTCCTCTGGCCCATGCTCAGCCTACTTTCTTATACAATACAGGACCACCTGCCCAGGGGTGGCACTGCCCACAATGGGCTGGGCCCTCCCACATCACTCAATAATCAAGAAAATGCCCCACAGACATGGCCACAGGCCAGTCCAATGGAGGAAATTCCCCAATTGAGGATCCCACAAGCCAGCTGTGTCAAGTTGACAGTAAAGCTATCCAGCACTCCAAGAAAGCAAGAAGCAGCAGATGGACTCACGCACAGTGAAGGAATTGTTAAAATATCACAAATTCTTATTTATGATATCACTTTTATGGATATAAATGAAATTTAAAAAATTAAGACAGAGCCTTGCTCTGTACCCCAGCCTGGCCTTGAGCTCTCCATCTTCTTTATATATGTATGTGTGTGTGTGTGTGTGTGTGTGTGTGTGTCACAGGGTCTCCCTGTAGCCCCAGCTGTCCTGGAACTCATTCTGTAGACCTGGCTGGCCTTGAACTCACAGAGATCCATCTGCCTCTGCCTCCCAAGTGCTAGGATTAAAGGCGTGCACCACCACGCCTGGCTTTAAAGACAGTTCTTACCTGCCATGTGGGTGCTGGGAATGGAATCCAGGTCCTCTGCAAGAGCAGTCAGTGCTCTTAACCACTGAGCCATCTCTCCAGCCTCCTATATTTACTTTTAGTATCATTTGTATCTAATGTTAAATGATGTCATTAGATTTAAATATTTAAGTAAGTGCCTTGTATTCTTTCTGAAATATGAGGGATCATAAATATACCAACAGAAAATGTATTGGAAGTTATGCTAGCCTTTTACTAAGTAAGAATTCAAATGTGAAAACAAGAAAATGGTAACTATGGTAAGTGATAAGTGGGGCATCTTTGAATATTTTCCAGTTAGCGAAAACCACAGACATGTTCTCAACTGGTTTGTGGCTAATTCTCTTGCCACACTACTGAGACCTCAAGTCAAAATGGAAATGTATTCTCAAACCGACATTAACCTTATGTATTAGGTGATTTATTTCTGCTTTTAAAGTATACCCCATATTAGCACCTAGACCACAAAGCACTATTTTAGTTGAAGAATCCATTAATAATCACTGATTAGGCCTTAAGGTTATTTTTACACAGAATTTACGACATCATGGTTAGAAATGTATATATACTCAGTCTCTCTGTAACAGTTCCTGGCACATAGCTCTCCAAAATGGCAAGCACCTTTAATGTGCTCGAATGAGATGACTGTTGTAATAATGTTCCTGGATCCTCAGTGCTGAGAGGGCAGGAACTCTCGGTTCCTCCCCTCCCCCTCCCACCACTGGGGAAGGAGGAGGAGGAACTGAAGAAGGAGAAGGTGGCCTGGAGTAGAACTTCTACACCCCTGGGCCTGGGCCTTCACTCTGCTTCCATCTGGCTATTCACTGGGCCCTTTCTAATGCTTTTAAGGTAAATGAGGAATATAAGCAAAGCATTTTCCTCAGCTCTGAGGATCGATCTAGAAAATCAAACACAAAAACCCCATTTTTTTAATTTAAAAAAATGTTTGGGTAGTCGGGTGTGGTGGTACACACCTTTAATCCCAGCACTCTGGGTCTGAGTACATTCTCAAAATGAAAAGGAATCCTCAAAAGAGACCAAGAAAAAGTGTGCAGGAAGGTAAGAGAAGTCAGAGCGGTTCACCTTGGACGTGAAGAACAATGGCAATGCCCGTCCCTGCGCTGTGAAACTCACCAGTGCGAGAACAGGCAGCTCCCTTGAGGACCCGGAGAGAGCCACACTTTTCAAAATGGCAGAAGCTTAGCATGTTGGGAAGCTGATGGTGATCATCCAATAAAGCTGAAGGAGGTGAGGAAGCAGAAAGAGGGGGCAGCTGTCGGAGCAGTGTCCTCGCGGGCAGAAAGAAGGCTCAGTGTACCAGTGGAGTCAGTTGGGCACAGGGCAGTCATGGAAGGGCTGAAGCTCATGGTACAAGAGTCAGTGTGTCGGGGCTGGAGAGATGGCTCAGCGGTTGAGAGCACTGACTGCTCTTGCAGAGGAACCAGGTTTGAATCCCAGCACCCACATGGCGGCTAAGAACCGTCTTGGGCCGGGTGTGGTGGTGCACGCCTTTAATCCCAGCATTTGGGAGGCAGAGGCAGGCGGATCTCTGTGAGTTCAAGGCCAGCCTGGTCTACATAGCTAGCTCCAGGCCAGCTGGGACTAAAGGGAGACCCTGTCTCAAAAAGACCAAATAAATAAATAAATAAATAGATAGATAGATAAATATATAAATAAATAAATGTCAGTGTGTCTTCAAAGGAGAGACAGAGAGGTGTTCGTTTCTCAACACTCCTGTTTTCTCCATAAAATAAAGGGGGACGAAGGAAGGTGTTGGAAAGTGCTGGAAACCAGAGGCAAGAGGAAAAGTAATGAACTAATTCTCCGGCCTGAAAGTTGCGTGATTAGTTAGCGAAATGTAGTGAACACTAATATTCAACTCTCAGAACCCAAGTGAGATCAGTGGTTGTGAACAATGAGACGGCTGTGTTAGTCCCCAGCCAGGCCTGGTAACTAGTTAGGAAATCGATTTGAAAATATGAACTACTTACTGAGTTCTAAAAGAATTATTGAAACGTAACATTATAGTCTTAAAACTATCTGGTAGCCAGATGTGATGACTCACACCTATAATTCCAGCATTCAGGAGCCTGAGGCAGGAGGATTGCCACAAGTTCAAAGCCAATCTGGGCTTCATAGTGATTCTGTGCCAGGTTAGGCTACAGGGTGAGACCCTGTCTCAAAACCCACCAGCCGGGGCTGGAGAGATGGCCTAGCGGTTAAGAGCACCGACGCTCTTGCAGAGGACCCGGGTTCGATCCCCAGCACCCACATGGCGGCTAAGAACCGTCTGTAACTCCAATTCCAGGAGAACTCCAGTTCCAGGGGAATCCGAGACCCTCTTCTGACCTCCACGGCATTGCACGACACGGGTGCACAGACCTACATGCAGACAATACATTCATACACATACAAAAATAAATAATAAAAAAAAAAACCCACCAGCCATAAAAAATATTTGGGATTATATCTAAGGACTCTCTTTGCTACATGTAGAGACGATGTGGGAAACATAATGACTTACAAACTGGCAGGATAGCCAGCCAGTCTGAAGGGTCTAAAGTGGTAACTAATCTTGGAAGATTTGTCCTTCAGCTTCCATGCTGCCTCAAGTCCACATTGGTCTTCTCCATGTTTTAAGGCTGTTGGGCATGGACATGTTTTTCTTTAAATCTCTAGGGTTTAACATGCTGCACGGAAGAAATAAAATCCCAAATAAGTATTGCTACATTGCCTTGAATGGAACAGAATGGAAGATCACCATTCATTAATTCCTCTTTAAAAATTCTAAAGATATTTTTTTTCTGCTTGTGTGTGTGTGTGTGTGTGTGTGTGTGTGTGTGTGGTGTGCATTCACACTTCCAGAGTTGATTCTCTCCTTCCATGTGAGTCCCAGGAATCCAACTCAGGTCATCAGGCTTAGCAGCAAGCCCAGGAGTCACCTCATTGGCACCATTCACTCCTTTATATTCAATAGCTATTATTAACAAGTAGAAGGCACTGTCTCACTATGTGAATTTTACAGATGAGGAACATGTTCACACAGACCTGTTGAGTACAGGGGGACAACAGTCATATAGACCATAGTGGAGGGTAATCTCGTCCCACCACCACCTAGTGATACACAGCAAATTACACACAGCTCAGTGTGGCGGGAGGGGCACTAACAGGACAGGAAGAGTACTCTGGAAGCCACAGACTCCGTTGTGCTTACCAACTTCAGAGCAACACCAGAAGGCCTCTGATGGTCCCTGCCCTGCCATAGAGGGATGGGCTTTTTTTTTTTTGTGGAAGAAACAATTGGGCAAAAGGTGACCAGCCTCACAGTCTGTGCCCTCTTACTGAAGAGGGAACCACTTGGACTGGAAGTGGAATCTTGCCAGGGCTGATTTCTCCTGTCTGCTGAATGGCAATACCTAACAACCCAGAATCTCTCAGGGCTTCTAGCCTCTGCTGATCTCACCTCTCCCACACATTCCCAACAGCTCAGCCTTTTCCTGGAGGAAAAAAAGGCCTTTGGGGAACCTTATTACCGAGGGCTACGTCTTCTCTATTTTTAGCTCATGATTGTGTTAATTAGGAGATGAGCAGACACGTGTTTCCTCTCTCAGTGTGTCTGTGGGTATGGAAATTGTGCTTTGAATTTGCTAGAAAAAAAAACATTCATTTTTATGCTAATCTTTCCAATTCATTGCATCCTCTTTAAAGTATGATAACATTCCACTGATCTGGACTCTGTCAATTCTGAATATGGGTTAGGCTTGTCAGAGTCTAAGGTTTGTTTTTCTTATCCAGAGTTCTTGGGACCAGAAGTGCTGAAGTTTAGATTTTTCAGGTCTTGGAGAACTTGCATAAACATAGTATCATCTATGTTGAATTGCTGTAAAACTGGACTTTTATATGAGAACACTCAGCATCATTTTCTCGATTTTCCCAAAATTATCTGAAAATAAAATTGTTTATAGGATTATGTAAATGATTATTTTATGAATTATTCATCTTTCCTTTAAAAAAAATTAGGCTTGATGTAAGACCACGTCATGCCAGCCTGATGTAAGACCACATCACGCCAGCCTGATGTACCTCACACCAGCCCATGATTTCAGTGCCTTTTGAAGGAGGGCGAAGGGGGTTGTTTTCCCTCCTCTCATGTGGATACATGCAGAAGACACTTCTTACAAGGAATGAGCTCATCAGCAGACACCAGGTTTGCTAGTACTTTGTCCTTGAACTCCCCAGTCTCCAGAAGCAGATGTAATAAATTTCCATTTCTTAGAAATTAGCCAGTCACTGGTATTTTGCTGTATGCGTGGACAGGCTGAGATTGTGCCCCCATATTCCTTGTTATTTCTGAAGATTTCCTATAGGTAAGCCATTTCCTATGACTTGCTTTCTTACAATAGTTATGATATTAGTTATTCTCATTCCACAGGAGGGTGAGATCCACCCAACCAGGCTAGATAGCTTCTCTGAAGTCATAGAGTAGTGACTGGCAACTACTGTTGCATGATGGTACCAAAGTCCATCTGTAGTGCCTTCTGCCAGGCTTTCATCTGGACAGAATGGACAGATGTGCAGCCTTGTTCTGCCCACCCAGTGCCACATAGCGGGAATCCACCGGAGGGCATCCTTTTCCTGTCACAACTTTCCTATCTAGAGGTTGAATGGGAAGGCTAGAGATACAGCTCCTAAATTCAAACTAAAGCTCGAAGGTCCCAGTTAACAGTTAATGCTTCCCATTAACTTACTGCTAAGGACCCGGCAGCATCTCACAAACTGAAAGCCAAATATTATTCTATTAATTAGAACAATCATGCATTTGGAGGCCCCTTTTAAAGATTAGAATGAGAACACTGTCCTAATGCTCACAGGGTAACGGGACTGGGATTAGGTCACACCCTAAATTGTGCTGTGCTGTCCCCAGTTAGGCCCTTGCTACCAGTTATATACCAGTAGGACACGAAGATCATAGAACACATTGCCCCACAGAACAGAAACTAACAATAGCCGGGGGGGCGGATCTGGGGTTTCCTAAGGAGGGCATGTGTCTCAAGGCTGAGCTGGTGTTGGATCTCTGCTGGCTCCCGGGAGGGGAAGTGCTGTCTGTAGCAGCAAGGAGAACCTACCTCTTCACATGCACCACGTACTTGATGTCTAGATAGGTGAGTCTCCCAGTGTTCCAGGAGCAAGCCATGTGGCCTGAGTATTCATAAATGACACACATCACCTCGTCAGGAGCATCTGGTGGATCTGAAACAAGACGAATTACTGCTGAGCCACCAAGAAACACTAAGTTTCTGATAAATAAAAGATCTCACTGGTAAATTGTCAGTTTTAATGGGGAAACCAGCCCACTTGGCATTGAGCACCTTCAGGCCCTTCATTCCATCCCTACCACCTCGCCTTGGACCCTCGCTCCCCCTGTTCCTATACTTTACTATTCTCCATTCTTTTTCTTTTTCTCTCCCTCTTTTTTTTTTTTTTTTTTTTTTTTTTTTTTTTTTTTCTCTGTAGCCCCAGCTGTTTTGAACTCACTAGGTAGACCCGGCTGTGCCCGGAATTCACAGAGCATACACCTGCCTTTGGCCTGCCGAGTGTTGGGAATTAAAGATGTGCACCACCACACGCCAAACCAGCCTCATTCTTTTTTTTTTTAATTTTTTTAAATTTTTAAATTTTTTTATTGTATTAAACTTTTTCCATACCCATACCGCATTTCTCAAGCCAATTTAGGGTCATTTAGCCTCATTCTTTTTCTAAAAATATTTTGGTTCACTGGCGTGGTGGCGGCACGCCGTTTAATTCCTAGCACTTGGGAAGCAGAGGCAGGTGCGATCTTTGTGAGTTCAAGGCCCGACTGGCTACAGAGCAAGTTCCAGACCAGCTGGGGCTACAGGAGAGATTCCTGTCTCAAAAAGACCAAAAAAAAATATATATATAGGTATAGTATATAGACTATATATATATATAATATATTTTTTTTTTTTTTTTTTTTTTTTTTTTTTTTTTTTTTTTTTTTATTTGTATGGGTGTAATGCCTGCATGGATTTAAGTGCACCAGTGTCATGCAGTGTCCATGGAGATTAAAATGGGGCACTGGATCCTCTGGAACTGGAGTTATGGATGGTTGTTAGCTGCCATGTCGGTGCTGGGAACTGAACTCCAGTGCTCTGTAAGGGCAACCAGTGCTCTTAACTGCTGAGCCATCTCTCCAGCCCCATAGTTTCCATTCTTTTGGGGGTGCTACTAACAAGGTCAGCTGCTCCTATCCAAATAAAAATAGCTTTTAGTTCTCCCTAAGGGGAGAACTAAGGTGACCTCTGTACCTTTCTTTCTCTTAAACAAGATGTCTTAAAAAAAATCCACTATTCTTATCTCACTCTTTTGTATATATTTGTGTCAGTGTGTGTGTGTGTGTGTGTGTGTGTGTGTGTGTGTGTGTGTGGTGCCTGTCTGTGCATGTGAAGACCAGAGGTCAACACTGGGTGTCTTTCTCAATGTTCACCTTACCTTTTTTTAGACGGAATCTCATACTGACCTTGCAGTCACCAGCTGGCTGGCCAGCAAGCCCCAGGGACCCACCTGTCTGGGCTTCACATGGGCTGGGATTGCACACATACACTGCTATGCCTGGCTTTTACATGGCCTCTAGGGATCCAAACTCAGGCCGTTTGTGTGTGGCGAGCTCTTTCCTGGCTGGGCTATCTTCCCAGCCCTTCTCATTAACTCAAGATTTCGTTCCCACAATTCCACCAAAGCCACTGTTACTAAGGTCATAGTGACTTTCTGTCTGGAAAACCCCATACTTTGTGGTCATTACTGATCATGACCTCTGCAGCTGTGGACACTGCCTCGTGTTCCCCTTCAAGCCTCTGTTTTTAGGTTCTGTGAGAGCTTCTTCCGTTAGTTTTCTTCTATGATTTCCTCCTCTGGGTCATATCCTGCCCTTTTCCCTTTGAAAGTCTGTTGTTCATATATAGAAAGGAATACTACCGGCAGTAAGATGAAATAAAAAGCTTCAAACCGGGGCTGGAGAGATGGCTCAGTGGTTAAGAGCACTGACCGCTCTTGCAGAGGACCTGGGTTCGATTCCCAGCACCCACATGGTGGTAAGAACTGTCTAACTCCAGTTCCAGGGGAATCCGACGCCCTTTTCTGACCTCTGCAGCATTGCACCACATGGGTGTACAAACCTACATGCAGACAGTACACTCAATACATAAAAAATAATAAATTTTAAAAATTTTTAAAAAGCTTCAAACCATGCTACAATATGGATATAAGATTAGTGTTCCATGGAGATCATTTAAACTTTCAAGAAAGCGCTCTATGGGGCTGGAGAGATGGCCTGGCGGTTAAGAGCGCTGACTGCTCTTACAGAGGACCCGGGTTCGATCCCCAGCACCCACATGGCAGCTAAGAACGGTCTTTAATTCCAGTTCCAGGGGAATCCGACAAAATCCAACCCTCTTTGACCTCCGCGGCATTGCAGGACACGGGTGCACAGACCTGCATGCAGACAGTACATTCATACACATACAAAATAAATAAAATTAAAAAAAAAAAATGCGCTCTAGAGAGAGACTCCCGGATGGTTGTAGGACTATGCCAGTGCTTTGGGCGCCACCGAAACACACACTTAAACATGGCAAAATAGCACTTTATATCATGCACCTTTTACCACCACCACATCAAGAAGAATTATTCTCAGAACTATTTTAAGTCATGATTTCTCTCCCATACCCCTTCCCGCCACCACCCCTCCAGCTCTCCCTCACCACTCCCTCACACGTCTTCCTGTCTGCTAGCATTTTCCTCCAGTAAGAATTGACATTCCCCCAGTCCCTCGGCCTCCCTCTACTCAAGTCTAGCCCAAGGGTCTCAGTAACTAAGCCCTGTGCAGGAGTGTGTGCCCTCCACCCAAGTCTAACATGACTGATAATCAGAGAATTTCCCTTGGGAAGACTCAGGATGAATCAACCAGAATACTCTAAGGGATATTCTCTCTCTCTCTCTCTCTCTCTCTCTCTCTCTCTCTCCAGCATGTAAGCCAAGCTGCCTGTGCTGGCTTGTTGCAGGGAAACTGTCCCTTTAGGAGTCCTTGGTTTATTTAGGAGCGACTTCTGTACAGGGAAACAAAACCCAAGAGAAGGGAAGAAAGATCAAAGAGTTTTGATGGCACCGCTTGGACCCGCAGACAATTCTAGATGGCCGGGCTCTGGGGCTACCTCTCCCTACCAACTGTGTACCTGCCAGTGAGCCCACCAAGCTCCAAAGTCCAAGCCCATGGTCACACAGACACACTGGTCACAATCAGCAGATCACAAAACTAAGCAAAAAGACAGGAGTAAGGAAAAGGAGTTTGCAGGGAGGGGTAGGGAGGAGAGGTTGGCAGGGATGGGAGGAGAAGAGAGGGCGCAGTGAGAGCATTCAGAACACGTCATGCACAAGCATGAAAATGCCACAGAAAAAATTAATAAAAAAAGGGCAGACTGGGGCTGAAGAGATGGCTCAGTGGTTAAGAGTACTGACAACTACTTTTGCAGAGGCCCCGGGTTTGATTCAGCACCTACTTGGCAGCTAAGAACCATCTTTAAGACAGGCGTTGTGGTACATGCCTTTAATCCTAGCACTCAGGAGGCAGAGGCAGACAGATTTCTGTGAGTTCAAGGCCAGTCTGGTCTACAGAGTGAGTTCTAGGCCAGATGGGGCTACAGGGAGACCCTGTCTCAAAAAAAAAAGGTAATATGAAATATTAGAATGGATTTAGGGAAATCGTGAAACACATTTGTCATAAAAGTTAAAGGGAGAATAGGGGTGGAGAGATGGTGAAGGGGAAGGGCACTTGTCACCAAATCTGACAACCTGAGTTTGATACCCAGGACTCACGTGATAGAAGGAGAAAATCAAGTCCCCAGGGGTGGACCACACTGTGCCCCATGCACAATAAAAATAGAATTTAAAAAGTCCACGTGAAAAAAACGCAGCCCAGAAGTTTTGCCTGTGGGAGTGTTTTCTAATGAAATATCCAAAAATACATGAAAATACTTAGCTAAAAGAATGTGTACTTCAAAGTATTGTTCATAATAATGACCCGACACAAGGCTAAGTAAACTATAATACAGTCCTAAAACACATCTAAAAATAATGTTGTTGAGGATACTTTAAGGACTTGGAAGTTGCTAGAAATGTATTTACTAAATAGTGACCATATAACAAAGAAGGAAAAAAGTCATCTTCCAACACTGGGAGAAGAAAGGGAAATACTGAAAGTTAAAAGACATGTTCCTAGTTATAATGGCAGAATTACATCCTGGGTAGAATGATAGGCTCGTGGAATTGATGGCTATTTCTCTTTCTGTTGGTCTAAAACCTTGTAACTTTCTCATGTTGGAGGCATTCAATACATTTTACTATTAAAAGCCATGTTTGGGGCTGGAGAGGTGGCTCAGCAGTTAAGTGCTTCTTCCTGCAGAATCATGTGGACTAGAGTTCAGATTCCAGTACCCAGGAACCATAAACAGCCAGGCAGCATGCACACATCTGGAACCCACCTCTGAGCCAGTTGAAAACAAGAAGCTACCACACCCTGCTGCTTTTCAGGTTTCCTGAGAAAAATGTGAGCCGTAGGTTCAGGAAGAGCTCTGACACCCTCTTCTGGCCTCCACAGGCATTGCAACACACATGATGCACTTACATACATGCAAGGGGAAATACTCATATACATAAAATAAAAATAAATTAGTAAATTTATGGGACTGGAGAGATAGCCTAGCGGTTAAGAGCACCGACGCTCTTGCAGAGGACCCGGGTTCGATCCCCAGCACCCATATGGCGGCTAACAACCGTCTGTAACTCCAATTCCAGGAGAACTCCAGTTCCAGGGGAATCCAAGACCCTCTTCTGACCTCCACGGCATTGCACGACACGAGTGCACAGACCTGCATGCAGACAGTACATTCATACACATACAAAGATAAATAATAATAAAAAAATTTTAAAAAATAAATAAATAAATTAGTAAATTAAAAAAAATCATTTTCAATCACTAAGGATTACATGAAAGTACTTTATAAGATACTGGTGGAGTATAGCACTGAGTTTATAAGACACTGGTGGAGTGTAGCACTGAGTTTATAAGACACTGGTGGAGTGTAGCACTGAATTTTGATGAGCAGAAACTTGGGCTCCAACAAGGTGATAGAAATCTTTATATTTAACTTGAGCCTTAAAGGAGGTAAGCATGGAAAAACAAATTTAAATGATTTTGGACACTGAGTTGTGATATCCTATGGATAATAATTTTTTGAGGTAATTTTGAGACAGGGTCTCCCTTTTAGTCTCAGCTGGCCTGGAGCTTGCTCTGTAGACCAGGCTGGCCTTGAACTCACAGAGATTTGCCTGCCTCTGCCTCCTGAGTTCTGGGATGAAAGGTAGGTGCCACCACACCCAGCGATAATAATTTTTATTGAAGCTATTTTTCCCTGTGGTTTGAGATAGAGAGTTTCACTGATCTGGCAATTATAGAAGACAAATGTCCATTTTGGGAACTACTTTATTTCATAGTATTTCACATGAAGCAAATGGTCAGGATTATAAGTGCATGCTGGCCAATTCACTTGCAAAAGACAATTAGCTAGCTAATTAATTCACTTGCAAAAGACTAAAGTGACAACTCTGTACATGTGTACATGAGCAGTTTGTTACTGTGAAGTGAAGAGCCTGTGAGCAGGGCTCGAAGGTGACCCATGGTTATTAGATCCACTGCCAGGTTATTTAATATCCAATAATAAAATCTTCTGTGCTACACTTGAGAACGCCCCAAAATACACAGAGGCTTAAGATTTTGCTCTCCCATACCCACTCCACCCTGTACATCACTAGGATGCCCCCTGATCATTTATCAGATTCTTGCTAATTCAGTCTAGCCAATTGGTTCCTGCTGACGATTCCTGAGGAGAAAGGTCTGGGATTCCCTCTTCTTTGTGTTTACAATGTGGCACACTTTTTTAGTAATTCTGCCTAGTCATCACTCAGTGAAATCGTTCCATGAACTGCATGTATTAATTAATGAGATGACAGCGACAAGGATTAAGATGAAGAGATGAGCTGGAATTCCTCCCTCCAGGAGCAAAGGTCAAGCTAACCACACATAGTATCAGTGCCGAAGAACTCCATTCAGGCTTTTTATTGGATAACAATTCTCCTTTCATCACCATAAGTCAAGGTTGAAGAGTGGTAAAATTTAAGTCAAAGATTCTTAAAATTTTTAAATACATTTTTAAGTGGAAATATTATTTATATGTTATATTTAATCTGTTTTTTTTTAATGGAAAAAAAAGATATTTTCTAGTTTTTTTAAGCCCATGACTGGTATGGCCCCCATTTGAATAAATTTTCCATAATATGTGTGGATTTAATCAGAGATAAGACAGGAAGAACTGCTTATTTCACATTACGATGGAAACTGTGATCACTCGAATTTCACAAATCACTCGTGAGAGAAGCTTTAAAACATCTGGACATCTTTTCAGGGAAAGCAATGACGCATTTACATTCTACCTTTCATGATTTGTCAAAAATGCCTGTAACCATTTGTTCAAACCACTGATGATAAATTGATAGCATAAAGCTCACAGGACAAATATCCTGTGATCAAAGTGGCCCAGTGAAAGCAATGTGATTTCTAGAACACCACAAAAACCCTCAAAACCCTTTTTGTCGACCTACTTAAGTAGGAAGTTTTGTTTGCTGAGAATTCAGCCCAAAGCACATTCAGCTTCAATCCAGGAGTTTGAGTAAATTCTTGCCTGGCAGCTGGGTTTTCATACTCAGAACCAGAGGTTTCTGTGAGGAATCACATCTCCCAAATTAATGAATGGAAAGAGTGATGGTGGAAGGTGAGAGTTTCTCTCAGGCTGTCCCGGAAGGGGAGCTTTCTCTGACCTAAAACAGAGCTTGGTATTGAGTTTGGGGGGAAGAGACCTCTTCAAGCAGTGTCCTGAGGGTGGTAGGGAGAAACCAGGTACCCACACCGAGGCACAGGGAAAGGCAGTAAGTAAAATCTGTAGGTCTTTTGGTTTAGTCAGCTTGAGCCAGCAGGAGAAGGGAGACAGCCCTGCTCTGAGCTCTGCAGGGATAGCAGGCAAAGTACAAGGCAGCAGCTCATCACCTCTGAGATCCCATCTCCCAGAGCCACCTGCTCAGCCATCCCATGCAGCCTCTGTCTTAAAAAATGAGATGCTCAGCCGGGCATGGTAGCACACGCCTTTAGTCCTAGCACTCAGGAGGCAGAGGCAGGAGATCTTTGTGAGTTCAAGGCCAGCCTGGTCTACAG